>VXBX01001709.1:255-11148 GCA_013400415.1 Scytalopus superciliaris | reverse complement strand
CCCCTCCCCTTGGCCACGTTGTCTGTAGCTCTCAAAAATCAAACGGGGAAAAAAAAAAACCAACCCCAAAACACAAACCCCCCCCCCAAAAAACTCGACCCTCTGCTGAATTTACATTTAATTAAATTAAACAATTAAACTCTCAGCATTTACAGAGTTTGGCTCTCCCCCAAAGAGCACCAAGCCAAGAGCCCAAACACACCCAGATCCATCAAGACAGTGGAAAGTCCATCTGGTCGTGGGTTTGGAGGATCTCAAACAGCTCAGAGCAGTTTTGTCCATTCCATAGAGGGAGGTTTTCCTGCAGGCTTTCCAGGGATTCTGGACCTGTCTCCCATGGGTGGACAGCAAACCCAGGATTTCAGCCAACACAGTGACAATTCCAAGAGCTCATGGAGGTGACAAAGCTGTTCCCAGAGCAGCAGGACCAGCCCCCAGTAAATCATGGAATCATTAGGGCTGGAAAAAACCTCCAAGACTGAGTCCAACCACCCCCAGCACTGCCAAGGCCCCCCCTGACCATGCCCCCAAGTGCCACATCCACAGGGATTTCAATCCCTCCAGGGATGGGGATCCACCCCTGCCCTGACCACCCTTCCCAGGATGTTTTCCCAAATATCCAACCTAAACCTCCTCTGGCACAACCTGAGCCTGTTTCCAGTCCCTGTGGCCCCCCTGGGTCCCCCCTTTCCTGTGCACAACCAGCTCCATGGAAAGGTGGGATCATTTTCCTGAATTATGCAGGAGATGCTGTTTTATTCCATGTTTTCCATAAAACCAGCATAGAACTGGAGCTGCTGCACCAGTTATATCCCAACTTCCACAGGGGGTATTTCTGTGATGCTTCATCATCAAATTCCTTTGAAAGTCTCCTTTAGCTTTGATTTATTGTATTCTTCTTTCCCCTATGGGTGATCCTGACACTGAATCCCAGTTTCACGTGGATCTCCCTCCTCTTTCCTGGAGAATCCTGAGGTTATGGCTCTTACCAGACTGGGACTGCCAGTCCTGGAATCAGCACTGTCTGGTTTAAGGCTCAGAGACACAACAAACCCACCAAGTGTGCTCAGGGATGTCGAGCCTTAAGCTTCCAGACTGGGAATTACATCCAATTTGTCTCACTTTGGCCTTTCACCGGAATTATCCCAAAACCACCAGTGAATCTGGGGGGGGATTCAAAAAGTGGGGGGGAAAGCACTGAAATCCAAAAATTCCCACAAGGCCATGATAACCAAAGCTAGACCAGGCTCAGCAAGGCCGGGAGTAAAGACTAAAGAGCAGGTCCCTCCTAACTCTCACCCAGGCAGGGAAAACCAGGTGATTCCCAGCTCTCCCAGAAGCACCACATTTGAGGAGAACTGGGTTCCTCATTTTCCAGGGGTCCCTCACCCTGTTCAGTGCCAGGGAACCGGAAACCCTGCTGGGTTTTTGGGATCCCGGTGAAGCAGCAGCAGCAGGAAACTTCCCTTGAGCCACCAGAACCTCAAAGAAGCTCCTAAATAACCTCTGGGAAAGGTGTAATGTCCAGAATTTCCAGAAAAGAACCTGTTCCAAGTGTCCAGGAGCAATCCCACCCCCCAGGTCCCAGCACCACACTGGGCTCATTTCCCTTCATAACCACCTTTATTATAAATACTTCTGTTCATCATCATAATTTAAATAAAATACCCCCCCCAAAAAGCCCCTTCTGAGGATCTTCTCTCCATTTTGGCAATTCTGAGTGTCTTTGTCTCTGCTAAAATGCCCAAGGTTTGTGCTCCCAGGCGGGTTCCGGCCCCTTCCCCTCCGCAGGCGGCTCCGGGGCACGGGAATGTTCCGGATGCAAATTCCCTCCCCTGGACTAAAAGCTTTGTGGAAGTTGCTACTGGTCACAGAGTTTACTCCCAGTTTGCTCCCTGCCTTCTGAGCCCCTGTGGGATGATATTCCTGCCCCTGGAAGTGCCACTGCAGCTGCCCAGCCTTACCCGAGCTCCGGCCGCTCTTCCCTGCGGATTCCTAACACCACAAAGGGGCTGCACTGCGGAGCATTCCCAGATCCCGGACATTCCTTTATTCGGGGGTTACTTCCAGGGCCTGTTCTGGAGGCTGGTCCTGCTCAGGGCCCCCACGCTGGAGCCGTGCAGGCTGGGGTTGCTCCTCACGGATGTGGCCTTGGAATCCCGGCCCGAAATGCCCCGGCTGAGGCGGCCTGGAGGGACAGACAGCCCAGAGTCAGACATGGCTGTGGGAACACCATCCCTGCAAGAGGTTCAGGGCCAGCTGGAGCACACTGGGAGAGTGGGAGGGTTTGCAGCCAGATGAGCCTTAAGGTCCCTTCCCACCCGAACCACTCCACGGTTCCAGGACGGGGAGTCTTACTGGCAGTGTCCAAAGGAATGTGCTCCTCATCCAGGTAGTACTTTAACTTCTGGAGATCATCTGCAGAGAACCTCCACTTGTTCTCAGCACGGCTGGGGGGCGCTCTGGGAGAGGTTTTCCTGCGGGCAGAGCCGGGGGGAGCCGGGGCCTGGCAGGACAGGGGGAGGGTGCCCGTGATCAGCCCCTCGGGGATCTTCTGTGCCAGCACCTTCAGCCCTGCAGAGACACAGCCACGTCAGCCCAGCTCGGGGGGGGAACAGGGCTTTTACCAGGCATGGAAACACTGCCTGGAGCTGCAGATCCAAAGGGTGTGGCTGGAGAAAANGGGATGGATTTCCCAGAGAAGCTGTGGCTGCCCCTGGATCCCTGGGAGTGTCCAAGGCCAGGTTGGAAAGGGCTTGGAGCACCCTGGGCTAGTGGGAGGTGTCCCTGCCCATGGCAGGGGGTGGCACTGGATGGGCTTTCACTCTCCTTCCAACTCAAATCACTCCGTCATTCCATGATCCATCTTTTTCCAACCTCCAGCTCACACAACTCTCCGCTCCCCATTTCCCCGGGGGGCTCAGGGGGCTCTCGCCCCCCCCACTCACCCCCAGACAGCATGAAGAGGTTCTCAAAGCCCCTCTCACACATGGTGGTGGCTGCCTGGCTCGCCAGCCGCTCGTCGTTGTCGTACACGATGATGATCTTGCCGTGGGCGTTTTTCTGCCAGGGGGGATTGCTAAGGAGTCACTGCTGGGATTGAGGGGACACCAACACATTGCAGGGAGAAAAAGAGACCACAAACCGGGACTGGGAACTGAGGGACTCCCTGTCTTGCAAGGATCAGGCAGGAATGATGAACTCGGTCCTGCCTAGTGAAGGAATTCCTCCTTCGTCATTCTTTTCCTGCAGAATTCCCAGGGGCTGAGGCCGGTCAGACCCTGGAAGGAGAATCCCCACTGGATCCAGTGTTTGCAGATTGGTCATTAACAGGGAATAGCAAGTTTACAACCTCCTCTGAGTCACCAACCTGGGAATGATCAGCCTAATCCCACCTCATAATCCTCTCTGTGCCCTCAATCCCCACCAAGGTGCTGACAGGAAGCCAAAGGATTTGATGGATGTATCCCAGCAACGACAGCGGAGCAGTGCCCACATAGGGCTTTGCCTTACAGCAGCCAAAATCCCAGGAAAAGCCCAATCCAGCTGCCACTGGAGCCAGGAGGAGCCTTGAGGAATCTGAATCCAGCACCTGAGGGTGGCAGTGGAGCTGCCCCAGGTAATCCCAGCCAAGGAAAAGCATCTCCTGTCCCATCCTCCTTGAGATCCCCAAATTTTGCCTGGGTAAGATCAAAGTTTTTTGGGAGCCCCCCCATTTTTTCCCGTGCCAGCCCTTTCCAAGTAAAGGATACATATTCCAGAATACTATTTGTATATGGATTCATGGTCCTGGACAGTGTTGCAATAGGGTAGGAATAAGCTGCAGGAGAGGGGAAAAAAAGAGGGAAAAGTCATCCAGTGGCCGAACACCCAACAGCCTGGGATACAACATGGATTTACTGGGGTTCAACAGCCCCAAACCCCATGGAATAAGGGATTAACACCAGCCCAGACCCCTCACCCTCTGCCAGGAAGGAGGGGTGAGTGGTGAGAGCACTCCAGGCTGTCCCACTGCGCAGGGAGGCTCCAGGCAGAGCTGGAATATCCGAGCCCAGGTGGCTGTGGAGCTGTGGCCACTCACCCCCCACGATGTGACACTGGTCGTAGGCGTCGCGGTCCCGCACGTCCAGCAGCAGGAAGGGGCAGTCGGGGTAAGGCAGGTCCTTAGCCTGGGGGTCCTCTTTCTTTGGAGAGTCCTTCTCAATATCCATCTCCCCCACCCCACTGATGACACTGCAGAAGGGAGGAGCAGGCTCAGCTGGGAGCGCTCCCTCCCAACAGCTCCGGCTGCTCGGGAAGAGCCGGGACAAAGATCCCTCTGGCAGAGCCATCCCGGTGTCCCTGAGATGCACCAGGGGCACGGAGGGGCTGGGGACTGCACTCAGTCACAGGATCCCAGGGTGGTCTGGGTTGGAAGGGACCTTAAAGACCATCCAGTTCCAACCCCAACACCTCCCACTGTCCCAGGTTGCGCCAGCCTGGCCTGGGACACTCCCAGGGATCCAGGGGCAGCCACAGCTTCTCTGGGAATTCCATCCCAGCCCCTCCCCACCCTCCCAGCCAGGAATTCCCTCCCAGTATCTCACCCATCCCTGCCCTCTGGCAGTGGGAAGCCATTCCCCCTTGCCCTTATCCTCATGACCGAGGATCACTAGGAAGGCACATGGCTGATTTCACTGGAGCACTGTGGGATAATCCAACCCAACTGCTGGAATGTGGGCCCCTGGATGGAATCCCCACCAGCTGCTCAGACCATCACCAACCAGGTGACACCAGCACTGGATTCCACCCTCGACCCAAAGCCATTCCAAGAGGAAACCCTGCCAGACCACCCTCCCCCTCCCCTACGAGCCAGGCTTTAGTGAGACAGGGCTGCTCTGCTGGGACAGGCTGTGTGCACCTCTGCAGTGTGGAACGGTGGGACTCCCCAGCTCCTGGGCTGTTCAGGAACAGCACTGGGTTAGCTGCCTCCTCAGGGCTCCCCTTCCCATTTGTCCCTGCTGCCACCTCAGCATCTTCACCTGGAGCAGCAGCATCTGGGGACAGAGCAGGGCACGAGGAGTTAAAGGGCTGCAGGAAGGAAACAAGCAGGTTTTAAGCCCAGTTTCTATTCCTGGACTGGAGTGTGACCGCCTTGTCCTCATCCTCTTACGGGGATCGTTCACCCAGAGCCTCCTATTCCAAGTAACGCAGAGCCAAGGGATTTTGAAGGGCTGGGCATCTCAGTAAAAGATAATTCTTCAAAAGTATTGATCCAGCCCAGCAGGGCTGGCAGCACGAGGCCCTTTGCCCTTGCAGCCCCCCCAGTTGCAGGGGTGTCCCTGTGCCCAGGAGGGGGAGGCTGCAGGACACAGGGAGGGTTTCTTCTCCCTCTGCTGCAGCCCTGGGGACCTGCCAGCCCTGCCTGTCAGGCCCAGCCCAGCCCTGACACCGATCCCAGTGCCCACAACAAAGCTTCTTGTTACCTTCCAGCTTGTGCAGCTCCTCACTTGTCACTTCTAAGCTTTCATTGGAGAGAGAGGCGACCTGCAGGACCTGCAGGACACAAAAGCAAGGGCACCTTGAGCCCCACAGGCATGGAAAAACAGCAGGAAAAACCAGCCTGGGGCCAAGGCTGGCTCTGAGCAACCCACAGCAGAAGAGGTTTGAGCCTGCACTATCCCACTCCTTCCACACCTGAGTTTCCACCTTCCTTTTCCCTCTCTCCTCAGAAGACAGCTTGGTTTTCTTTGGGATTTTACTACTTTTCTTGAACCAGCACCACCCATCTTTATTTACTGACCAATTTCCCCATTTTTTCATATTCTGATTCACTGCTTTTAATTCAAACAATCCCCAGAAAGCCCTGGAAGTCACAACCAGCCCACCCTGTGCAGTTAAACCTGTGGCCAGGGAGGGCTCCAGGCTGTGACCACTTGACACAAAGCTCAGATTTGGGCGCTTTTTTACCCACCTTTTTTCTTAAAGATCCTTTTAAATGATTGGACAAATAAAAGAAGGGATAAATCTGAAGGAGGGAGTCACTACAAACCTCTCAGTTTGTAACTAAAAGCATGGAAATAAATTATCTGTTTTAAGGGAAATCTATGAGGGCAGGAAAAAGCCAGGACAGAAGAATCTCACACACCAAGGCCACAAAACTAAAGAGAAAAGTTTATTCCAGGCACAAATGCTGTTCCTAAAAGATTTTGGAGGCCAGGGAGGGATCTGTACCTACCAACTGGGCAAAAGTTGTCACCTTCAGCCTCTTAAACAGCTCATCCTTTTTATACCTGTAATCTTCAAAAACAAAACACAAGAGCACAAGGTGAGTTTTCAGGCCATTCCCAGCTCCTGCAAATCCCAGGTAAGGAATGGGCTGAATCCCAGCTTTCCTCAGGGACTCTCCTCCAAGCAGGAATTCAGGGCACTGAGTTTGTGCTGAAGGGTTGGAGCAGCAAACCTGAAGGGTTGGTGAAATACCAGTTGTAAAGAGAGGTTTTTGAGTTAATAGCAGTTGTAAAGAGAGGTTTTAATTAATACCAGATATAAAGAGAGATCCTTTCCAGACATCATTAAAGTGGAAGAGGCAGAATTAGTTGTTTTTAGACTCAAATATGAATCACTTTGTGTTCTCTGTCGTGGAAGCAGCTCAGGGACTCACCCCCTTTTTGGAGCCCATTGGGGTCACAAAGCCCCTTGAACCCCAAGGCTCATTTACCTGAGCTATTAATTAGTGTAAATTACAGCAGGGCCATTTCAAACACGAAGACAAACAAGCAAGTTTAATCTTAACAGTTAAAACACCCCAAGATTTCATGCTTTACCTGACAATTAAACTCCAATGGCCATGATTTGCTGACAGGGATCTCTCCAGGGCTGGATAATTGACACCAGAAACTGGGCTAATTGGATCTTAAGGGATAATTGACACCAAAAAAAAAAAGGACTAATTGGATCTTAATCCTGAAGGCGAAGCTTAAGGGAGGAAGAAAACTGAGTGGAGTGACTGGCAGAGATTCCCAGAGCCAAGGGAGGGCTGGCAGGGGGGGAAGTTTGATCCCATCTGGATCTTGGAGGTGCAGAAACACCAGGGAGGGAGAAACTTCCTGGGGTGAAACCACAGGGGGAGTGGGAAGTACCAGCAGGAAGATGCTGATGTGAAACAGCCTCTCCTGGGCAGCTTTATCCTCTGGGAAAGGTGGGTTGGAGGGAAGAAGCTGGTCCCTGTGCAGCTGTTGAGAGGGATAACAATGGATAACAATGGAGCACGGGATTTTGAGCAAATCCACTCACTGAACAACTCTAAATCCCCTCAAACCATCTGCTGGATGCCCCATGAGCTTAGGGAAGGCAGGGAGAAGGGGGAAGGGCTCCCAGCCACATTCCTGCAGCCACCACACACACACAATTCCTGCAGGATTAGCTTAGGGAAGCTCGAGGAGGAACTCTGGAGGTTGAGGTCTCTCCCAACACGCTCAGAGCAAGCAGAATTCCCACATCCAACATCCTACCCCACACAATTCTGACCAGGCTGCAAAAGAAGCACCTCCTTGCTACTCACAACTAGTCCTGGGACCAGGGAGCCCATCCCAACTATCCCAGAGCACTGGAATGTGCTCTGAGCATTCACAGCAGCAGGAGAGGGGAATAAACTGGATTTCAGGACATCAGTCCATTGCAAAACGAGCCCTGTGGTCCTTGCAAGACCCACCTGGTTTCAACCTCAAGCTGAGGTTGGTAAATCCTCCCTTGGGTCCGAAACCCCCCCTGTAGTTCTCTCCTAATTATTGCCCATTTCTGCCCCACTCAAAGCCCACACTTCAGCTCCAAACAGAGCCTGGCAAGAGCCACCAATAAACTTCATTTAAGGGACAAATAAAAGCAGCAAAGCTTGGGAAGTGCTGGATAAAAACATCCCCACAAAGCAGAACTGTGGTAAAACAGCTCCTGGATGGTTTCCTCTCACCTCAACAAGGATCATTTATCCCAGGAAAAGCCTTTTTGCCCCAGATTCAGCCTCTACCACCCCAAAAATGCATTCCCAGCAGAGCCAGAAGTGCTGCCTCCACCTCCAGCAGCAGCACCACGTACCCGGTTCGGTCCTGGAAGATCCACTGGAGTTTTCTGACATGTTTTTCCTGCAATCCCAGGAAATTCCAGGATGGGCTCCTCGGGGGTTTCAGAGAGGAGGGAAGCAAGAGGCTTGTCCTGGAGTCAATCCTCCAAAGGATAACTGCTGGTGGTTTTGATTCCATGGGTTTAATGCTCTCTCTCTCACGTTACATAAGAGAGACAGAGAGTTGCCTGTGCTGGGGATTTAACTCCGTGTCCAAAGGGTGTCATCTATCCATGAGAAATCAGGGGGGAGAGGTTTCTAACCTGCCTGGCAACACAAGGGCTCCATTCAGCCTGGACACAAGGCCAAAGCTCCTCCTGGGCCCCTCAGAAACCACGAGGGAGCAAAAGAAAACCCCCCCAGCACGAGCTTTGCAGCACCAAATAATAAAAGAGGGGGTGGCAGGCACTGAAATCCCGAGCAGGGGGGTTTGGGGAAGCCAAGGGCCTTTCCCTGCCCCTTCCTCCCCAAAGACCTGCAGTGTTTTTCCAATCAAAACCACCCAACAAACAAAGCAGGGACAAAGGGAGCCTTTGGCACAAAGAGATGCCTGACAAGGGGAGCTCGGAACTGGACACTTCAAATCCTAATTAATCCTCCAGGTCTCAGGTCAGTTTTTCTTTCACCTCAATAAATGCAGCTTTTAAAGAGCTGTTTCCTGGCTCTTTCTGTGAGAATAATCCCAGCAAAACAGCAGCTTTATCAGTAAAAACCTTTTAAAAGCCTTGGGAAAGCAGAGAAATACAAATAATTAGGGCTTTTATCAGCTGCAACAACCCAAAAGTCTTCAAAATATCGGTGTTTTCTGCCGGGGAAATCCATGGGAACACAGAAATGAGATGGGTTTGGCCCTTCCCGGGGTATTTTCATGGAAATTTCAATCACACAAAGACAAAAGAGCTCGAGTTGGGACCTAAAAATGCAACAAAGCCTCAGAATTCCAGCCTGAGCCTTCCCAGGTGAGACTTCTGAGCCCACAGAACTCCCTGCCTGGTCTCCTCAACACCAAAAGCTGCCCAAGAAGGAGCTCCAAACATTCCCACACCTGCCCTTTGGATTCTCGAGGGAAATCCCAGGAGATTCCCAAGGGAAATCTCTCCCTGCCCCTCAGTGTTGCTTGAGCCTTGAAATAACCCTTTTTAGCCCATTTTGCTTGGAAATAACCCATTTTCAGCCCACTTTGCTTGGAAATAACCCACTTTTAGCCCATTTTCCTTTGAAATAACCATTTTCAGCCCATTTTGCTTTGAAACAGCCCCTTTTTCAGCCCATTTTCCTTGGAAATAGCCCTTTTTCGCCCATTTTGCTTTGAAATAACCCCTTTTCAGCCCATTTTCCTTGGGAAAAAACCCTTTCTTAGCCCATTTTGCCTTGAAATAACCCCTTTTCAGCCCATTTTCCTTGGGAAAAAACCCTTTCTTAGCCCATTTTGCCTTGAAATAACCCCTTTTCAGCCCATTTTCCTTGGGAAAAAACCCTTTCTTAGCCCATTTTGCCTTGAAATAACCCCTTTTCAGCCCATTTTGCTTGGAAATAACATGATTTTAGCCCATTTTGCTTTGAAACACCCCCTTTTCAGCCCATTTGGCTCCTCCCCAATACTCACTTCTTTTGATCTCTTCCAACTTCTCCATATATTTTGACAAACTGTTCCCTGTAACACACACACCAAAAGAAATCCGTTTATTAAAATTATCTCTTTATTAGAGGCTTTTCTTTCAGGCCTATCAAGGCTTAATTTTTAATGATTTGATTTTCTTTCCCCACGACAACAAAAAGGGACAAAAACCACCACGATTTTCCCCTTTTCTTAAGAGAAAAATCCAAGGATTTGCTGCCTCTTCCCCAGCGTTTTTGTGAGGATAATAAAGGCAGGTGCTCCTGCAGAAAATTCAGCTGCTTTAACACCAAAAAAAAAAAAGACACCCCCAAATAATTATTTCAGCTCAAAGCCTCGAGAAGATCCAAGAAAAACCCATGTACAGGAATTCCCAGCCCAGTAATTTCCATGGGAACCATCACAACAGAGCCTGGCCCAGTTCAGACCCATTTAAAGCCCTGTTTAAACCTCTATTTTTCCTTTTAAAAAAAAAGCAAGAATAAAGAAAATAAACAAGCTCTGGCACAGCTTTAATCTCAATTTGCAGTGAGATGCCAATGTGTGAAGATAAATATATATTTAAATAAATATATAAAAATATACCCAAACAGAAACAAATCTGCAGGTTTGGGAGGGTTGTTTAAAACTCAGCTTTATAAGAAAGGCTGTCAAACAGTTACACTTTTAACCACAATCCCAGCGAGAATTCTGCGAGTCCTTGGGGCGAATTAGCCGAGGGCAGAGGCAATTAAGGCCGTAATTAAGCCATTAATTATATTTCGGTGTAATTATGCCCCCCGGGGGGGTTTTCCCCCCCTCCCTTTCACTCACCCGTGTCCAGCCGCGTTTTGATGTGTTGGTATTTGGGGTTCGGGGGGATCCGCCGGCTCAAATACTGCTTGGGGAGAGCAAAAACCAACAGCAAATCAACACTTAAACCCCGGTATCTTTAAAAAAAGTACAAAATCCCGAAGAGAAAACGCGATTTGAAGGCGCTGGAAGGGCAGGACACGCCGAGCCCCGTGGGGGGATTAAACCCTGCCGGGTTAAACCCTGAAAAGGACAATTTCTGACGGGATTTTGCCACTAAAAGGGCAATTCCTCCCATCGCCAGGCCACTAAAAGGCGAATTTCTCCCGTCTTTTCATCATTAAAAGGCGAATTTCCCCCCCCCCCCCCCCCTCGGTGCTCTGCC
>VXBX01001705.1:131310-145108 GCA_013400415.1 Scytalopus superciliaris | reverse complement strand
AATTTAATATATGTAAATATATATATATATATTCCTTCAATTTTCTCTTGCTGCTTTTTGCCGTTTCGGGAGAGGGAGGGGGGAATCTTTCTTGTGAGGTTTGGCTGTTGGCAGAGAGCCAACCCGAACTTTCACAGAGGGTCATAGTGCAAATATTGGGAATCACATTCCATAAAACTCAAAAATACTTTACTCAATATAATGGCCTAAATGAAAATACATATTATTCTTGAGTTAGAATGTTTGGGTAATGTGTGTGCAGTTAAATGCAAACTTCTCCACAGGAGCTGGTCACCCTTGGCTCCTTTTATAATCATTGCAAAGCAATTGGCACTAGTGGAAGTGTTTCATCTCAGCTTTGAGTAGATGCCTAAAATAGGTCAGATGAATCACACCCTGGCAGAATCTTTTTCTTTACTGACTGTAAAAGAAACCTAGGATTGACCTCTTTAAATTCCTTTTATTTTGGAATTTTGGAAAAAATCCTATTTAAAATTTGGTCCAGTTGAAATTGCTGAAATTGCCAAAATACCATGTTTTGCATCCTTAAAGTCTAAATTTTCAAGTTTCATGCCGAAACATTCTCTTTAAATATATGGTTTATGGTGAAAATAAAAGGGTATATATTGAATTAAAAGGTAGTATTGAGTTTATCCGTATTGATACATGTAGTTGTTTTTTTTAGTAGTGGTGTCCTCCACTTGTATTTTCCCCTCAGTAGTGACTGAACTGTTTTCCAAAGAAAGTCAGCATTTTTATCGCTGTTTTGGAGACATGGAAATCCCAGTGCAGAAGAATCCCAAATCATCAAGAAGAAGGCATAAGGGTTGACTGGAGGTCCACCTGAAATAAACTGTCACAAACACTAGACTATGATCAGTCAGGGTTTTGTCCAATCAAGACTTAAAATTTTCCATGGATGGAGCTTCTCTGACCCCTACAAGCCCCAATTCCAGTGCTGCACAGCTTCCTACTGAAAATATTTTCCTGACATCCAATCTCAACCTTTCAAGCTGCAATCCCTGGTCTTGACTGTTCTATTTATAGACAGCTGAGAAAGGTTTTAGTCTGTTGTGTTTGTAGCCACATTTCAAGTCCATATGGGTTGTTTTCAGATTGCTCCTTAGACTCCCTTTTACCATTCCAAGTAAGAGCTGCCTCTGCAAAGTCACTTTGTAGGTAATTTTCTCTAAACTCCTTATAACTGAGTTTCTTTTTGTACACCTTGAACTGGAGCACCAAACTGGACATAAATTCTCAGATGTGGCTTCAACATATGAATAGAATAGAATAGAAGAGAATAGAATAGAATAGAATAGAATAGAATAGAATAGAATAGAATAGATCAGTTGGAAGGAACATACAGTGATCATCCAGTCCAGCTGCCTGACCACTTCAGGCTGACCAAAAATCAAAGAATGTTATTAAAGTCATTTTCCAAATGCCCCTTAAAAAATAACAGGCCTGGAACATGGACAACCTCTCCAGGAAAGCCGTTTGAGTGTTTGACCTCTCTCTTGGTAAGGATATGTTTCCCAATGTCCAGTCTAAACCTCTCCTGGTGCATCTTTGAAGCATTCCCAGGCATCCTATCCTTGGATAGGAGGCAGAAGAACTCACATCCACCCACAATTTGACAGCCCTGACTGGTAGTTCTTTGGCTCATCCTTTGTGCTTTTCTTGGACATGAGGGGAAAAAAAAAATTAGTCTTTTCCAGTCACTGTTTCCCCTCAATAGCCACAATTTTCCACAAATGATAGAGACCTCACACAGACATATCAACTGACACTTTCAGTATCCTCAAGAGTATCCTACCTGATCTCATGGATTGAATAGCACTGAGGTCCTCTGAGGAGTGCCTTGTCTGTTCTTTCCTCACTCTTTGCTGCTTCTCTCCCTACCAAGTTATGTCAGGACACGCAGAGGTCTGGAGCAATCTTAACTTCTGAAAACTGATACAGAGAAGGCCTCGTGCACTTCAGCCTTTTCCCCACTGCTGATAACAAATACGGCTGTCTCCTGCATCCAGCAGTGGACTTGCATTATCCCTGAACTTCCTTCTACCGCTGCCACACCTGTGGATTCCCTTCTTGCTGCTATAATTCCTCTGTCTTAGTGCCAGCTGGGCTTTGGTCTTTTCCTTTTATCCCTAAGAGCCCAAGCAAAGCTTTGATGCTCCTCCTTTGTTTCTCTTCCTTATTTTTGCTTTGTGTTTGCTCAGTGGTTTAGTTCATCAAGATGTTCCTTGATTAGCCAAGCAGACCTGGTGTGGTTCTTGTGCTTCCTGCACAAACAGAGCATTTATCTGTGGTAAGTTTTCTTTAAAAGTTTTTCAGCTTCCCACAGCACCTCCCCTTTCTCTGGCTTCTTCTAGAGGACTGCATAGACAGTTTCCACTGACCTAGGTTGCTCTCCAAAAGTGCACTGTTCTGACTCTTGGACCACCTTTCCAAGCCTTCCTGCAGCCTTGCTGTGTCACTGCTGTCCCAACTATGATCTGTGGCCATGTTCACCATCAGTTTTTCCCAGCTGATGAGCAGCAGGGCTAGTAGAGCACTGACCCTGCTCCTCCTTTCTAGGATTTACATCACTAAATATCTGACCCAAGGCCACTCAGAACCAAGTATAGAATCTATTTTTATTTTTCTCTGTTGTCTTAAATAAAAATGTTCTATAAATGTGTGCAAAAAATGAAAAGATTGGAAGTCTCTGAAGACACATTCCCATCTTTGTGCCTTATTTGCTGGAGAAGATGGTTGAAAAGCATCTTATCTTACTTGGGAAAAATAGCTGTACATTTGCCAAGGTCAGCAAGATGCAAAGAAATTTGCTGAGGGCTATATTCTCCTCTCTGATCCATTCTGCCAATTTCTGCTTCATATTCAGCAATCTGTCCACACATGGGCCTCCTAAGGATGTCAGAAAGGATTCCACAACCACAAGAGAAGAGCTGGGCCCTTGAAAAGTTAGTTGCTCAAGTTAAAACTACCTCAGGCAACTTTGACTCATACATTTAGTTCCTTTGACTGATGCATTTGGTTCCTTTTGATAAAATTATGGGTATTCACAAGCTGCTATTTTGTCTGTCAGGATGGAAGAAGTGTAAATAAAAAGAGCAGAGAGCTGGAATGGATTGCTGGGATCACTGGGTCTAACTCACCCTTTAACACTGGCAAGCAGATCATATGGTGCCTTTTATAGTTAACTTTATCAAGTTCCATCTTTAGCTAGATTTGCTGTGTTCTAGTGGTCTTATTGAAATGTTGTTCCAGAGTTTCATTTCTTTGTTGGTTGGAAACTTAATTTCCAGCATAAAATAATTATTTGCTCGTTTGTAAGCAGCTGTTCCTTTGCCAGCTTTGTCCATTTGTTTAAATAGCTTTTCTCCCTTCTCCCTACTTATTCTCTTCTCTGCTCTGTAAAGTTACTCCTTCAAAACATTTTTGCAAAACTAATGCAGTCCTGCTCTGCTTGCCCCTTCCCATGGTGCAAAATTTCCATTCTCCTTATTAGCTTTTTTCCATCCCTTCCAATCCAGTCTTTCAACTTCGGTGTATATGAATGATCTGTGTGAGGCAAATTGCTGAGTGCAGGCAAATATTGAAACCTTGTCCTTCTTAAAACATGTTAAAAATATTGCTGAACAATCCAGCTCTTCCTAAATCTTTTAAGTACTTTTTTTTCTTTAGTCAGTTTGGTTCTATTGCTACCTCTTTTCCTTTCCCGGCTTTGCACAGCCCTTCTTCTTTGCCTTCTCTGGACACACTTATCTTGACTGCTTTTTTTCCTTTGCTGACCTGTGTTAAACAAACAAACAAACAAAAATACCTATTTATTTATTTGTAAAGAAAAACACACAATAGTATATAATAAATTAATTACATATTTTACTAAGGCTAGGCTAGGCTAGGCTAGGCTAAGATGGATAGGATAGGATAGGATAGGATAGGATAGGATAGGATAGGATAGGATAGGATAGGGTAGGATAGATCTACCATGATCAGTTAGTTCAGCTGCAGAAGGACTTTATTTTAGGACCTGCAGTCTTGATTCCCCTTGAGGAGATTCTTTGTTCATTGCCATTCTTGGCACCATGTTTGAATTAGATGAGAAAATTTTTTGATATTGCTTTACTTCATGATACAGCTCTGATTCTGCAAATATTATAATTAAGATACACTGAATAACAAAAAAAAAAGATCTTCTCTATATCTGTTACTCAACTTTAGTCTAAATTAGACCTTTTAGAGAAGAAGAGAGAAGAAACTGTGATCAGCCAGCACGAGGAGTTCCATCTTTCCCAAAGAAAGCCTCGTTGCTGCACTCTCTATAGCTTCTTCTTCCTTCTCTCTCCTTTCAAAACCTGTTCCTCTGGCATGGATCTTCCTGCTTTCTCCACATCTGCATCTCCCTTTGTATTCCCAACCCTACCTGCTCTACCTTCCCCATCTCCTACAACCATGTTCCTGGCTCCACACCATATCCCTGCTCTTGCCTTTCCTGCCCAGTTCACTTTCCCTCATAGAACTGCCACTCTTTTCTCCTCATCTTCCAGTTGTCACCTTGTTTTCCTGTTTCTCCAGACCTTGCAGCTTTCTTTTTGCCTCTTCAAGCTTTCTCTCTGCACCTTTGCTTTCCCCTTCCACATTCACGTTTGGCTTTTTCCTCTGCATCTCTCCTTAAATCTGTCCTTTCTTCTACAACCAGCTTAATGCTTTAAAGCCCATATTAGCATTTTTTCTGATTATACATATATATATCTTATATACTTGTGCAAATACATACTGATTTCCATATATATCCTTTTTCACTGTCCTGCCTCAATGGCTTAAAACTACTGAACTAGAGGTTGATTTATGTCCTGAAAAGGTTTGTTTTTGGTTTTGCTTGGTTTTCTTTTTTTTAAATTTTTATTTTATTTTGGTTTACAAACTAGGTCCTGTTTGCCACTAAGCTGATGGCATGAGAGCCCAGGGGGATTTCTTTTACAGGTTTGGTCAGGAAATACAGAACCCAAGACACTTGTAAAAATGACAACTCTCCCATTTCACAAAGGGTGGAAGGATGTTTATGTGAGCAGCTGTACTTTAGTGAGGTTTCTGGTGTTTAGCTTCTCACACTGTTTGTCAGAAGTGCCCAAGATCTCATCTCATGCTAGTTTTTGTTCTTAGGCAGGGTCTGAAGTCCTGCCTAAGGTTGGGATCCCTTACACCAAACACTGCTTGAGCAACCTACAGAGAGAGGCCCTGCCATGAGCAGCACATGAAGTCCTTTCTCAGAATAACATTGTTTATGTAAAGAAGTGGCAGAATCATGGAATCATTTAGGTTGGAAAAGACCTCAAAGATCAACCAGTCCAACTGCCCCCCCAGCACTGCCAAGTCCACCGGTAACTCATGTCACCAAGTGCCACATCCACGTGGGTTGTAAATCACTCCAGAGACAGGACCACTACCCTAGCAAGACTGTTCCAGACCCTGACCATCATTTTGCTGAAGAAACTGTTCCTAATATCCAATCTAAACCTCCCCTGGTGCAACTTGAGGCAATTTCCTCTTGTCCTATTGCTGGGTAGAGGTTTCCCAGCAAAAGCAGAGGCAGGAGTACAGTCTGAAATCTTTTTGTATCTCTAATCATGGCTCTTCCACAACTCCAGAAGACACAGCTACAGGTCATACAGAGAGTAAAGAACAGGAGCTGCTATTTACGTGTCAAAATAACTGATAAGAACATTCCGGTGACTACTTCAAAGGAACTTCTCATTCATTATCTTTGTTATTAAATACTTTGGTGCTGCTAAGAAGGAGGGCGGGTTAATTGGAAAAATCATGTTGAAACTTTATAAACAGTGCAAGCATGAAACTCATCATTTTAATAAATGTTATCATATCTTCTGGATCTAATAGATCTTAACTGATGCATGCTACCATTAAGTTTAATTTAAGCAACTACCCCTAGAGATTTTTTTTTTTTTTTAAATCAACGGGAAACATGTTCTCAAACAATGTTAGAAATATTTGATTCACCTACATGCTCATCACTGAACCAGTTTCCTGAATAAAGCAGCAGAAAAGAATCTACCACTTCACCTTCTCATCTTTCATGCTAAAAGAAATGGAAAGCTTTTTAACCTAATATAATAAAATATCAAGTCATCCATCAGTGGAATTTAGTCACCTCTGAAGCAGCTGTGTAATAGTGAAGTGCAATGCTTCAAACAGGGACATGTTAACCAGATCCAAATAAATTATTGCATGAAATTAATGCTTTTCTCTTTCTAAAAGTGAATTAAAAAGCTGGATTTGCAATGCATGCTGCTGCTTTGTAAGGATTTAAAGAATAAAGAAGCCTGACTTTAGGCTATTCCCTTTAACCATTCACTGCACCGAGATTTTAGGAAATAATATTGGCCATCTAAGTTGAAAGCATGTGTTCTAAGTGAAAGCATGGCATCTCTTTTGGCTGCTGAGATGCTGAGCAGTAAATACCAGAAAAACGAAGTTACCTGAATTTACAGTTCTTTACAGTGAGGGTGGGGAGGCCCTGGCACAGACTGCTCAGAGAAGCTGTGGCTGCCCCATCCTGGGGATAGTGGAAAGTGTTCCTGCTCATGGCAGGGGTGGGAATGAGATGAGCTTTAAGGTCCCTTCCAAGCCCAGTCATTCAATGATTCTCCTAAAAATCTCAGGGATTAGATGGGCAAGGCCAGGGCCCTTAACAAACAGGACTTGTGGATTAACGTTGGCTCTTTGAAGGGATTTTTTAATAGGGATTTTTGTATCTGAAGCCACTAAGTCCAGCAACAGGTACAACAGAAGTCAGACTGATTCCACCTTGGCATGTCAATGAGCTGTGCCATACAACAACACAAAGCAGGTAAAATAATGTGAGGAAGTCAGCTTGGAGACATGACCACATCTTAAATACATAGTTTGCTTATTTTTCAGTCATTCCCCTCTGAGGGAAACCACAAATATGCTTAATCATTAAATCACCATCTGTGATCATTTTTGGTATCCACATTTGGGCAAAAGAACCCCCATTTACCTGCCTAAACATCAATCCCGACATAGTCTGTATAAACAGAAAAATCTGTTTATTCTCTAATTTGATTTTCAGATAGTGTTTTAGAAGAAAGAATGGAATCTTCTTTGGGTAATTTATAAAGAAAGGGGGAAAAGTCTAGCTAATGCTTTAATTGCATAAATAAAAGTGTCCAAAAAATTCCAGTCATGAGTTAGTTAGTAAGACAGAAAAGAATAATGTCTCAGCTATTGCTTTGATATATGCTTTATTCTCTGAGAATAGAAGAACATTACTGTTAAAGTTATTCTTTACTTTTGGAAACTAAAAAGAGTGGAAAATGAAGAAGTCAAAGTTGCTGTTCATATAATTTCCTCTGAGCCGTGCGCACTGGGGCAAAGTAGAATCACAGAACTACAGAATGGTTTGAGTTGGAAGGGACTTTAAAGACCTTCTCATTCCAACACCCTGTCCATGGACAGGAATGCAAAGTACTGCACACAACTTCTGTTACTTGTGCAAACAGATGCAATGCGAAATCAAAGCTCATCCTTCTCAAAAGAAGGCCTTGAGACTGGCAGGAAGACTGAAATATTTTGAAGTTCAAGCATTCTTAGGAGTCGGGCCTCAAAAAGCTTGAGATCATTTTAAAAAATAATGATCCTTACTAGAGGAGTATATTGCACGTCCATTTGATTTGACTTTTGGTTTCTGAGCCATTAGTGTGGCCCATATGAAAATGATGCCATTGATCTTTTATTTGCAAATGAAAAAGGCAAAAAGCTTACTTTTGTATAAAATATGACTGCACTTTCATGACGCTTTGGACAGGAAGGTTTTGGAAGACACCAAACCCACATACAGCTCAAAATCTGGAAAAGACCCAGAGCTGCTAAGATTAGTGTCTAATTGCCATTTGAGATTAACCCCAGATTTTCATTAGTAACAGAGACATATTAGGTGATACTTAAATAATTTATTTCTTTGAAAATTGAAAAAAAAACAACCAACCAAACAAAAAACAAACAAACCCCCAAAGAAAATCACAAAAAAAACCCCAACCAACCAAACAAACAAAAAAAGAAACACAAACCAAAAAAACCCCCCACCCACAAAAAAGAGGCACAAGCCACAAAGTCTTTGAGAAGGAAATATTGTGGCAGAGCATCCGAATGCTCAGAGTTAGAGTTTTGGGTGATCATGTCCAAAATTTCAAAGGACCCATCCACAGCTTCCCCTGTAGCTGACAAAACATGGATTTACATTGCTCTAGAGGTAAAAATTGACCTCTTTAAAATCAGAAACAAGTCATGAAGGTGTACTACGGTAGTTGTCACTGTTGAAAGCTCAGCTTTGACAACAGACATTCTGGACTACTTGGGTGAACAAAAGAAAAATAGCTCTATCTGAATTTAAGCTCTAAAAACCATTCCCTCCATTATTTAATATATATATATAGTGTCAAGGGAGTGAAATATTTTTATCAGATTTGAGATAGATGTTCATGTCTAATGGACTCTACTCCACAGTGTTTATCCTAGTAATGTAACTATTACTGCACTAATCATGCTGCTTCACTTTCAAGCAGATAAAGTGACTCTGCCATTGCATAAGGAGAGAGTACTCTAATCTGGCCAGTTTGGGCATCTCTGTTGAAATCTGTTTGAGATGACTTTTATTGCTCACTGTGACCTTGCTGTGTGAGAAGCTATCACCCATCTGAATTCATCTTGAACCAACCTTCCACCACATGCCATGCCCTGGAAACATGATGCACTGCAACCCTTTGAAAAATACATGAGCAAAAGCTGAGCTGGTTCAACAGCAAGGACTGGCATTTAGAACTCAACAGAAAGGAAAATAAATGAAGGCACATAATAATTAAAAAAAAAAGAAGTAAAAAATAAAAATATAAATAAAAACATTTTAGCTTTGGTATACTTTGATTTCTTGAGCAAAGATTTGACTTCCACCTCTAGGACTCTGCATGAACAGTTGAGCTGAGTACTGGAGAGCTCAGTGTAAGCAGGGAAGGGAACAGCTCTCCAGGGTTGCTTCATCACCTGATTAAGGTGCTTCTGATAACCAGAGGAAGCAAATTTCATATGGGTTTATTTCCATTCCAGAAATGCCATCATGCCACAAGGGGGTAGGGGTGTTCTGTTTAAAACCTTGCAGTTGTATTCCTACAGACCCAGCCTTTCAAAGGAAACAGGGTTGGGTATTATAAAAAGCAACACAGATTGAATCTGCACAGACATTTTCTATACCATCTGCATTTCAACTATTGCTTTCCTTATAATTAACATCTGTGCAGAGATATCAATCTGAGCAGCAAGGACGAAATTATTTAAGAACTGTCTATCTTTCAGCCTCACGTGTTCCTGGGGATGGTTCTGGAGGTGGAGAATGGCTTACCCCCAGGAAAGAGGATTTGGTTACAAGGAGCACCTTTCATTAATCTAAACAGATTGCCAAAGGCTTGGCAGCACCAAAATGGACACAACTGGATCTCATCAGGGAAAGTGCCCCTCAAGCACACAAAAATTCAATAGCATTGGTGGAGTGTGTGCACTCACTATTTCATTGGGAGAAAAACAGCCAAAGAAATAAAGGGCCATAGGTGACCCCTGAAGATGGACATTCCAGAGGACAATGCAAACATGTTTTCCTCTTAAGTCATCTATTAAAGGGAATGTTTAAATTAATGTTTTAACCTTTTAATTTTCTTTCACTCAGTATGAACCTGCCAGAGACTTGGGAATGTCATGGTTGAAGAGGATGTAGCACCTGGATATAGAGGCAATCTCTCTCCTTAGGTGTTTACTCTTCTCAGGAGATACATCCACAATGTGTTCAGTGCTGAGTGGAGAGATGCAGCTGAGACATGGGGTGGATATTTAAAAAACCCCCGAACTGCTGCTTGTTGACATGTGTTATTGCAGGGTTAATGGGATCCACCTGCAGCCTGCTTTCTGTTCCTGTTTCTCCTGGCAAACAGTTGAAAGCCTTCAGCCCTTTTCCAGTGAGACACCACATGTTATTCCTCCAGTGCTCTTCAAACAACAGTGTCCAAAGCATTTTGTTAGGTCACACAAATCATACGAATGGGATAAATTTGTCTTTTCACATATCTTTTATTAAAAATATAGAATCATCACCTTCCAAATTGTTTTATTTTACTGCACTTTCCATAACCACTTCCTTCAGTCATGGAGAAAAAGCAAGCTTAGTTTCTCACACAGTCAAGGAATGAGTTGAATTTTCTACACTTCAAAATATCCTTTATTTCTACTTTAAGGAAAAAAAAAAAGCAGAAGCAAAATACAAATATGCCATCAGTACTAATATGAAGGGAGTTTTTTTTCTTCAGCTTTGCATGACCATTAGATTCAAAATAGTTGTCATCCTTCAGAGGGAATGGCATGTATTTTTCTACACTTCAAAATATCCTTTATTTCTACTTTAAGGAAAAAAAAAAAGCAGAAGCAAAATACAAATATGCCATCAGTACTAATATGAGGAGGGGTTTTTTTCTTCAGCTTTGCATGACCATTAGATTCAAAATAGTTGTCATCCTTCAGAGAGAATGGCATGTATTTTTCTTTTCCACAAGTGGTCCTTAAATATGCATATCCTCTCCAGCCTCTGCTAGGACATGGATTTATCTCCTCCTCTTGCCATGAGCAGAGCCTGGGGCAGACAAAGTATGAGAGTGACTTTAGCAGGAGTAGGAAGTGAAACATGGTCAGGCCAGTCTAGTTTTCATGGTAGACTGAAACCATGTCACATAATCCATGTCACCGGCAGATCTCACAACCTGTTTCCCAAAAGACTGTCCTGGATGAGCAGTGACAGGGGAAAAATGGGACCCTGCTGCCACCTGAAACCTTTCCTCTTTCTCCTCTTGGACTCCGAGAGAGTTCAGACCCTGTACTATTGACAGGGGAGGTGTTTGGGAGCTGGATTGTATCCCAAGGAAGTGCTTCTACATGACACCAAAATGAAGTAAAACAACCTTAAGGGATTATATATAAAAGACTCTTTCCTAGAAATTAATTTAGGAACTTCCTTTTTCTAAATCTTTTTCAGATCACAAAAATTCAGTAAGGAAATGTAAGAAAAAGAAACACTTCCACTTTGAGGTACTTTGATTTCTTGAGCAAAGATTTGAGTTCCAACTCTAGGACTCTGCATGAACAGTTGAGCTGAGTACTGGAGAGCTCACTGTAAGCAGGGAAGGGAACAGCTCTCCAGGGTTGCTTCATCACCTGATTAAGGTGCTTCTGATAACCAGAGGAAGCAAATTTCATATGGGTTTATTTCCATTCCAGAAATGCCATCATGCCACAAGGGGGTAGGGGTGTTCTGTTTAAAACCTTGCAGTTGTATTCCTACAGACCCAGCCTTTCAAAGGAAACAGGGTTGGGTATTATAAAAAGCAACACAGATTGAATCTGCACAGACATTTTCTATACCATCTGCATTTCAACTATTGCTTTCCTTATAATTAACATCTGTGCAGAGATATCAATCTGAGCAGCAAGGACGAAATTATTTAAGAACTGTCTATCTTTCAGCCTCACGTGTTCCTGGGGATGGTTCTGGAGGTGGAGAATGGCTTACCCCCAGGAAAGAGGATTTGGTTACAAGGAGCACCTTTCATTAATCTAAACAGATTGCCAAAGGCTTGGCAGCACCAAAATGGACACAACTGGATCTCATCAGGGAAAGTGCCCCTCAAGCACACAAAAATTCAATAGCATTGGTGGAGTGTGTGCACTCACTATTTCATTGGGAGAAAAACAGCCAAAGAAATAAAGGGCCATAGGTGACCCCTGAAGATGGACATTCCAGAGGACAATGCAAACATGTTTTCCTCTTAAGTCATCTATTAAAGGGAATGTTTAAATTAATGTTTTAACCTTTTAATTTTCTTTCACTCAGTATGAACCTGCCAGAGACTTGGGAATGTCATGGTTGAAGAGGATGTAGCACCTGGATATAGAGGCAATCTCTCTCCTTAGGTGTTTACTCTTCTCAGGAGATACATCCACAATGTGTTCAGTGCTGAGTGGAGAGATGCAGCTGAGACATGGGGTGGATATTTAAAAAACCCCCGAACTGCTGCTTGTTGACATGTGTTATTGCAGGGTTAATGGGATCCACCTGCAGCCTGCTTTCTGTTCCTGTTTCTCCTGGCAAACAGTTGAAAGCCTTCAGCCCTTTTCCAGTGAGACACCACATGTTATTCCTCCAGTGCTCTTCAAACAACAGTGTCCAAAGCATTTTGTTAGGTCACACAAATCATATGAATGGGATAAATTTGTCTTTTCACATATCTTTTATTAAAAATATAGAATCATCACCTTCCAAATTGTTTTATTTTACTGCACTTTCCATAACCACTTCCTTCAGTCATGGAGAAAAAGCAAGCTTAGTTTCTCACACAGTCAAGGAATGAGTTGAATTTTCTACACTTCAAAATATCCTTTATTTCTACTTTAAGGAAAAAAAAAAAGCAGAAGCAAAATACAAATATGCCATCAGTACTAATATGAAGGGAGTTTTTTTTCTTCAGCTTTGCATGACCATTAGATTCAAAATAGTTGTCATCCTTCAGAGGGAATGGCATGTATTTTTCTACACTTCAAAATATCCTTTATTTCTACTTTAAGGAAAAAAAAAAAGCAGAAGCAAAATACAAATATGCCATCAGTACTAATATGAGGAGGGGTTTTTTTCTTCAGCTTTGCATGACCATTAGATTCAAAATAGTTGTCATCCTTCAGAGAGAATGGCATGATTTTTTCTTTTCCACAAGTGTGCNTTTTCTACACTTCAAAATATCCTTTATTTCTACTTTAAGGAAAAAAAAAAAGCAGAAGCAAAATACAAATATGCCATCAGTACTAATATGAGGAGGGGTTTTTTTCTTCAGCTTTGCATGACCATTAGATTCAAAATAGTTGTCATCCTTCAGAGAGAATGGCATGTATTTTTCTTTTCCACAAGTGGTCCTTAAATATGCATATCCTCTCCAGCCTCTGCTAGGACATGGATTTATCTCCTCCTCTTGCCATGAGCAGAGCCTGGGGCAGACAAAGTATGAGAGTGACTTTAGCAGGAGTAGGAAGTGAAACATGGTCAGGCCAGTCTAGTTTTCATGGTAGACTGAAACCATGTCACATAATCCATGTCACCGGCAGATCTCACAACCTGTTTCCCAAAAGACTGTCCTGGATGAGCAGTGACAGGAAACTCTTTGTTCACCTGTTTTGTAGAAAATCATTGTCTTTTAAAAAATAATCCTATCATTGAGTTAATGAAAAGAGGAGTTTTTTTCAGAAATTTTTTGTATTAACCCTAAATCTGAGACCAAATTAGAAAAATATAATTAGTGGAATTACCCTTTTCTGTGTGAGAAATTGGATTGTTTTGTCAACATTTCCCTGCCCAGTTGCAATGACTGAGCTGAGACATAAAGACTGCAGATAAATATGAGGAAGAATCATGAAAACCGGATAATCAAAAATGTTAACCAGAGACTAATGAGGAGAATTTTTTAATTGGTTTTTTTTTTTTTTAAAGTGTGAAAGTAGCTCTTCAGCAACAACAAGAATTTCTCCTCATGATTTTTGATGGCATTTGCTGGAGGGAAAATGTGAGGGATAAGAATAAAACAGAGCATTGTCCATTCACCCCCAAGAAAATTGTCTGGTATCCAGACGCTTCACTCGGCACGAGCAGTTTGGTCCTAAAAAAAAGAAGAAA
>VXBX01001705.1:93694-116518 GCA_013400415.1 Scytalopus superciliaris | reverse complement strand
AAAAAAGAAGGTTGGTATCTGGGCCAGAGGGTGAGAGCTGTTACATGTGTCCCTGTCTCCTGCTGCTTGGGGCCACCGGAGTTCAGGGAATAACAATAAAGAATTAGAGAGCAAGAGGCACGTGTGCCGCAGCTGATTCCGCCTGCTCCAAACGGAGCCATTCGTCGTGCCCCGTGCAAATGAGTTATCGGAGCCAGCAGATGGGACTCCGGGTGTGCATGTGCCTGTGAGACAAGGGGACTTTGGTGTCACTTAACTTCTGCTTCATTGTCACAGCGTCTCCTTTTAGGGGATCGTCTCACTAGTGGCTTTTTAAAATACGTCAAGTTTTCATTGAAGAAGTACACGTGGGAGCTGGGCAGAGAAGAAAACAAACAAACAAACAAAGCCCGAGCCCCAAACTTTAACCAGACGCTGGTAACTGTATTTACTGTGACACTTTTGGCATTTCCTCTTCTTAGAAGGGGAAAGCTGCATCTGAAATGACAGTGGGGAATAAAGAAAGGGTTTAAGGATTGATCTTTTGTTTTCATGGTGATGGTGGTGGAAAGATGCAAGGCAAAGCCTGTGGGTGTCAGTGGAAGAGCTTTGTTGGCACCTCCAAGCCTGAGTTCAGACTCAACCAGAATAAAGAAATAATGTGAGATTAATCATTTCAGCATTAGTCAGAAGTTAAATATACTAAATATTCATAGATATTAGGAAGAAATTCTTCCCTGTGAGGGTGGTGAGGCCCTGGCAGAGGTTGCCCAGAGAAGCTGTAGCTGCCCCATCCCTGGGAGTGGTCAAGGCCAGGTTGGACAGGACTTGGAGCAACCTGGACTATTGGAAGGTCTCCCAGCCCAGGGGGTTTGGAACTAGATGTTCCCTAAGGTCCCATAGAACCCAAACCACTCCATGCTTCTATGATCCAGGCTGAGCTGGGTGTTCTCTACAGTCCTGGAAGACACAGGTATAGGAGGGAGCAGGTTGAATGGCCCCCAGGAGCAGCTCCCATTCTCACAGTCGATTATTAAGTGGAGCTGTGAGATTGGGCTCTTCACCTGGCAGGTACATCCCAAACTTTAAGGAACTAGGAGTCAAATTTGGTGTTGCCTCCCACTTAAGTCAAGTTACTAACAAAGTCTTCCTTTCCTGTTGGTCCCCGGATTCTTTTCTGCCCCAGGATCAGCTCTGGGAACAAAGGCCAGAAGCAGTGGGCACTGTGGCACAAGCCAGTGAATGGTTTTATTTGGCTTAATGGTGCCACTTGCAGCTTAAAAGGCTGCAGGAGCTCAAACATGCTCATTCCCATGGACTTTGTGTATATCCTGAGAAAAACTGCTCCTATGTCAGGATTACAGGGGAGTAAGGCACTAGCATAGTAGGGCAAGGAAAAAACAGAGTGGCTTTGAAAACTTTCAACAAAAATTTTGGAAGGGGTCAGTTGTTTGTTGAGTCCACAGGTTTTCTCAGAAAAAAAATACTTTAGATAGTTTAATATTAAAGAAAGAGGGCAGGAGAGTAGGGATGACAGGAAGTACAAAAATAGCCCAACTGGACATTATTAAATTAAAAAAGGGGGTTTTGGTCAGCAGACATTTTCAGTTTTGACTTTTAAACTAGTTTATGTTAAAAGGAAAGACTGAAAATAAATAAATAAAAAAATAAATCTATTAAAATGAAACAGTTCAACAACCTAATCCATATCTATTCCTGGAATCATTGGAATTTTTTTTTTCCCAGTTACTTGCAGAGGGGTCAAAGACTCGTGTTTATGTTTATCCTTCTGAATATGTAGGCAAAGATTTGCCCTACATCTTAGTCAATAACTAGACAGGTCAGGAACTTCACCATACCTATGGGTGGAAACAACTGAGCAGACTGAGTTATTACTGGTTTTGTTTGATAGATATATGGACAGACTTGTATATGTATGTAGTGCTAGGTGGGCAAAAAGAAAAAAAACCTAAATTTTTACATAGAGCAAAATAAAGTTTATAAATAACATAAAATAAGGATACTTTGCATCATTCAAGCCACTTCCCTGAGAAAAGTAAACACTTATTGGGAAAACACCTGCTCCAAACAAACTAATCNAGCTCGTCAGCGTGCGAGCCTGAGAAGGAAAAGAAGCAAAAAAAAAGAGAGAACACCTCCTCGTTCAGTTTATATACACCTGATTACGTAAAGAGATGGGATGGAATACTTCCTAGATCTTGACCCTGGTTACCAAGGAAGGCCTACAAAAAAATAACCCATCACAAATCTTCACTCTGAAGCAGTTTCAAAATAAATTCTTCAAGCAATTATCATTATTCATGCTATCTTACCCTCTTTTTATATCAGCTTCTGCAGGAAAAGGAAATGGATATTTCTTTGTGGTTAAACCTGCAAACTCATCCTATTATAAAACTACTTGTTCTACCCTCTCTGCTTTGGAAAATTAGTTTGGTTGGCAAATTGTTGCATTTATTCTCAGGATCAAGGGAATCATCTAAATTTGAAGAAAACGCAGACTTTTTTCTTTTTCAGTTTTATTAAAAATTACCTTGAATATTGTATTTACTTCTCTTATCTCCATTTCTTTAGCCCTAAGGAGGAATATCATCAGTTTGATTCTAATAATGCCTAGTGGGTCTACTGTAAAAACTCTTTGTAAAAATGATCTCTCTACCCAAAAGACAGTGGCTTAAAAAGGAAAAGCAGATAAAGTGTGATTAGAGCTGGTTCTCTTTTTTCCTGAAATATAAACAAACCTTGATATCAAAAGCCACCTTCTTCTTAAAATGCTGACTTGTAGAAGCAATCATATTTAAATCCTCATGAAAGGCATTATCAGAATATTTTATGAAATTTCTTGTGTATTGAAAAGTAACTTTAAGGGAGGACTACTATTTTTTTTTGTGTACCTCTTGTGGAAAGAAATAGTTTGAATGGACAATTAAAAGCTTGTATTTGGATGCCCCATCCCTGGAAATGTTCAAGGTGAATTTGGGTGGGGCTTTGAGCAACTTGGTCTAGTGGAAGGTGTCCCTGCCCATAGCAGGTGGTGTCCCTGCCCATGGCAGGTGGTGGAACGAGATGACTTTTAAGGTCCCTTCTAACCCAAACCATTCTGTGATTCTGTTAAAATTGTGTCTTGCACTTGGTGAGACAAAAGTAACAATGGATGAACATAAGGTAAATTCTTTCTATATCCTTTCCCTGATCCTTGGGCAAGGATGAAAGAAACCTTCACTCAATGCAGGTAGTCAATATGTAGGATATCTTTCTGGTTTTCCTTACCTTTTCCCTAAAGATCAGGAACAGAGTGTTGGCAGCAGTACTTGAGGGGTCATTGGTTCAATCTGGTGTGACAAATCCTCATTTTTATGTGCTCTGCATTAAATGGTCATGTTCACAATGACCTGATGGCTCTGATACTCTGAGCTTTCTATGTGCTGTACCTGCCATTAACTCCCAGCTTTCACATGGGGACAGTATTGTGTTCCATAATTATGAGCACGAATAAATCCAAGGAAAGTAAAGTACCATTTAACTGCAGAGAAATGCTTAGCTCTGACAGCTCATTAAAGAAAGTACCATCTTTAAAGGAACTGATGCAAAAGAGAACATATGAAGCTTAACCCTGAGGTGGATTTGGCAAGGCAGAGCAATGCCAAATGTCCTTTATGGATTGCACTAAGAATCTGTGGGCTGGAGTAAATGCCAGGTCAGGTGTATGGAGTCTGTGGCCTGTGATGTGTTTGCAGTGGATGGCAACCAGATTATGCAGAAACATTAAATAAACTGGAATTTCCCTGAATAAGGACAAAGCTGGTGGAGAGGAACATTAGGACACAGTAGGTCAGACAAATGATAAATTAAAGAAAGCATAAAACTACATGTACACAGGGGTCCTCCTAATATTTCACCAGTCTGTTGAACAACTCTGGGCCATTTGATAGATAAAATCAAGTTACTTTACTGAGAATTCCGCTCCCAAGTCACGTAGGTACTTCTGAAAATCCAACCTTCATAACTTTGTGCTTGATTTCCCCAACTGTTTAAAATAATATCAAGTCTTCTTAGAGAGTTCCCTAGGTTTTTTTTAATATATGTGAGTTCTAAAAGCATTTCCAAGAAAGGAGGGGAAGTACTCAGAATCCTGTCTCCTTATAGGGCAATGTCCCTTTGTTTTTTTACAAAGCACAAAAGAAAAGTAAGTCCATCAGTCACACAAATCAAATTCAAACTATCAGTTTCTCAGAAATGCAAATAATTTTATATTTAAATTAATGCCAGGTATTGTATATGAAACAAATCCATTTTAACATGAAAAAATTGCTTAGAACAGGGTGTTAAAACAGTATGTTTTGACACTTCACTTTCAACATTATTTTCTCTTCATTTTTCTCTTTTTATTTATTTTTCTTTTCTTCAAAATGAGAATTTGTAACCATTATAATTCCATTTAGAAAATACGTAATCAAATTTTGTTTCATGAATTAGATTGTTCTTTAGGAAAGAACAACCAAGCAAATATCTGACCAGACCCAGGAGCTACCCAGGTGAATTAAACACTTCATAATATTGTCAGGCACTACAGTTTTGTCTCTGCTTTAGAGTGGCTCCTGGGCATCTAGGACTGTTCTCCAAAATTTCTGGGACTTGTTCAGGAGGTAGAACTGGTCATTGATGATTCCCATGGGAATTCTGGATACAGTCACCTTGTTTCAGAAGGTTATATAGTTTTTGATTTTTCATGTCAGCTGTCCTCAGTGCTGGACAACAGTCTGGAGTGTGTCAAAGTATAGGCAGCACCAAAATTATTTTGGACACTTCGTGTGCTGTCATAACTGTATTTGGGTGTTAGCCTGCTTTTCATCCTGTAACTCTCTCAACTCTTGGCATATGCTCATTTAAACACAAAGAAATGAAGCTATGCCTGGATCTGGAAAAGGGTCCTTGTCTAGTGCTCAGTACTCAAAGGCATCAAGGGTTAAGGTTTGATTTCAATTGAATTTTACTACCCTTAGCATAGTTTTTATTCCCTCTAGATTAATTTCTCTTGGTCCACAAAGGGGAGGAAAATCAGTTTTGACCTACAAGGTGTTCCAAGCTCCACCACAGTCTTCCTTTCTGATTTTGGACAAAAGAGTGACTCCTGTACCTCAGCTCCTCTGTATCAACAAAAAAAACAAGCAGTGAACAGCCACAGTCAAGTCTGATTTTATGGGTTTCTATCTTTGAAGTGCAATTAGGAAAGGCACTGACAGACAGGTAGGTACCTAGATAAAGTTTGAAGTATAATACACACTGGTAGAGGAGTTTTGTTTCCTAAGGAAATCAGTCTGAAGAAACATAAAGGAAGAGAGGCATAATATATAGAATCACAGAATGGTTTGGGTTTGAAGGGACCTTAAAGATTGCCTAGTCCAACCCCCTTGCCATGGGCAGAGACATCTTCCACTTACTCCAGGTTGCTCCAAGTCCTGTCCAACCTGACCTTGGACACTTCCAGGGATGGGGCAACCACATGCTCTTTGGGTAACCTGTGCCAATTGCCATCAAGTGTCATTTTAACTTATGAAGGTGCAAGAAGTTACATTGGAGAAGAATATTCTAGTACATCAAATATATTCTTACAGTACAGGAGCTCTATCACTCTGAAGAAGCACAGGGTTTCTATTGCTCCTGTATTTACTAGTCCCACAAGAATGTCTTGGATACACCTGGGAATTAAGGATGACATTGCACTTTTAGACAATTTAATTGGGTCCTCCATGATAAGCTGACCATGACAGTCATGTGTCCCTCCTATCTCCTCATTTTTACAGAGATGATGTTTAAGCCCTGACTCATGTAATATTCTATCCTTGCAAAACTCTGTTCACAATCGATATTTTACCTTTGAGTACTCAAGGATGTATCCAGTAACTACCTCAACCTTTCTATTTAAGTTAAGGTTTTAGCTCTAAAGAGTTCTTTTAGAGAAAAACTCCATGATCTAATAATGCAGCTTTTCACTCGTTTTGAATTTGCCTACTTGGTTTTTAATCTTCTTTTTTCACTGAGTGACTAAAGTTGAAATTCTTTATATACTTTTTCTGGTCAACTGTCTGTTTTACAGCTTGGTGTCTTACTCTGTGTGCATGTGCTCAAACATGGAAAGCTGCTTAACACCACACACACACACTCATATTTATATTTCCTAAGATGGAAATAATATATTTTTATATGCAGGTATGTGTGTACTGTGAAAGGATGGTAAAGCACAGAGACATATTGATGTGAACATAGCAGTACTTTATGTATTAGTGTAGTATATGTAATTGAAAATTGCTATACTCAAAATCTAGTTCAACAAATTAATTTAAACTGGCTTGGCTAATAACTCTATTGTATGGACTGAAAATGTAATAAAAATCCACAGCAAGAAGTTAATGAAAACTAGAGCTCCTTTGAATAATGTGGAGGACTCTACTACTGTCCCAGTGAGATCCTCTTGCTTATACCACGTAGCCGTATAGAAGTTGGAAGTTCTCATTAATGCTCTGGAAGAAGGCTATTGTAAATAGCATGTTATAATTACATTTGCAAAATATATTCAGTTGATATCTCTTTGAAATGAGGACACTTCATTAAAAACTGAGAGGCACAAAATGCTTCTTAGTGAGACTGTACCAGGAATGGAGAAGTCACCTTAGGGGAAAGAGGAACACACAGGGAATATACTGGCAAAGAATACGAAATAAAGTTCAACCTGAAAAACTCAAGACAAAGCACCCAGGGGAAGAAAAAAAAAAGGCATGAATATACTGTGTGGCCATGCAGAGCTTATATCAGGACAGAACAAATAAAATGTTTTTTTTTCAGAGATAACATTGCAGCCACAGAACTGCTCCGTTCCCTGTTTCATTCACCAAAAGGAACCACACATGTTACAGGTCCTGCTCCAACACTGAGTAAAGTCAGTGGCAGCTTTAATGGACTTGTCAAGTTTGGAATTTTGCCTTCACTCTCTTTGGGCTGGATGGGTTAATGTGGGAAGAGAACTTGGACCTCTTCCAGTGTGGCAATGAGAAGCAAGGCTAAGACATTATTGAAGTGGCTGGAGAGGACTTCATATAAGGACAGATCCAAAAAATGAATTCCATGTAACTTGGCTAAGAAATGACTAAAAAGAAACAGAAAATTTGCCTACAGTAATTTGAAAGGTTTAAATGCCAAAGAAGGTGAAAAATTATTTAGGGTGTGGACAATGCCATAAGCAATGGAATTAAATTAATTAAAGGAACTTAGAGGTTGACTATCAGAAGGGAAAAATAGTCTTAAAGTGCCTTTTAAACAGCCTGTCACTGGTGGAAGCTCCATTAATAAGGTCATTTAAAACTGGGGGGGAAAAAAGAAAAAGGAAAAAATCCTGGTGGGGATTATTCTTCAAAAGACAAGGTATAAGACACATTGAGCTGAAGACTTTAAGGACAGAGGAGATCCTAATAATTGACTTATTATGTAGGAGGTCAGGCAAGAGAATTCTAATGGTCCCTTCTGGCCTCATGCACTATCAATCTATGGAGGCAGAGGTAGAAAAAAACTTTGGGAGAGCACTCATAATTGTTCCTGAGGTAAAACTCCCACTGAGCCTGAGACATACTGCTGTTTTTATGTGGAGAAGGAAGGGAGAATCACAGAAATATTCATCAATGTAAATATGGCCACATTTTGCTCTTTCAACTAAATGACTGGGTTCTGCCACTGAATCTATTATTGTTAGCACAGTATTTGTGTATTAAGACCTGGAAGCTCCTTACCAGTGAGTAAGTCCAATGGATTTCAGCCTGAGTGACCTGCTTACTATAAACTGAAGTTGAACATGTTCTTTATTTTTCTAAGTTCATGTTTGCATTGACTTAACTTTAGCCTACAGAACTGCCCTCCTCCCCTGCACAGTCAATCACACCAAACAGCATAGGAGCACTGAAGCTGGGAATATTGGACGCAGGGAAGAAAATACTATAAACTGTAAATCAAAGATGATGTCTAGTTTATGAGAATTTTGCCTGAAGATATATTTTTTATTCCCAAAAGCCTCTTTGCTAAAGCATTTATTACTGATCCTAATTCCTCTTGCAAATTTAGTTAATACTCATAGATATCTTTTGCATACAGAGTAGCACACATGCGGCTACACTAATGTCTCTCAGTTGCCGATGGAGGCCTGAAGAGAGCAGACTACAAAGTGGTTGGGCAGACAGCTGAGAGGAATATTCATCTAAAAATAAAAATATTGTTACTTGTGGAAATAATTTGCATTTAGCTGAGTTTCTGTTGTTCTAATTAGAAATGCCATGAATGTACCATAACCATATAGGAATCCTCAGTATCCTAGACCTAGCTGTGAAATGAAAATGTGTCCTATTAATGGCCAATATTGTGTAATAGAAGAGCAAGGCATTGTCATGACTCTAATTTCCTAGTTTTATCTAAATTCTTAATACAAAAGGCATTGCTACTACCTCCATCAGATTAAATGAATCATTTCCTTTATAAACTGCCTTTCCCTTTGTTTTCCCCTTCTTGCATTAATTTTTGTGTAATCATAGAATCTTGAAATAGTTTGGGTGGGAAGGGACCTTAAAGCTCATCCCATTTCACCCCCTGCCATGGACAGGGACACCTTCCACTATCCCAGGTTGCTCCAAGCCCCATCCAACCTGGCCTTGGACACTTCCAGGGATGCGGGAGCCACAGCTTTTTTGGGCAACGTGTGCCAGGGCCTCATCACCCTCATAGGGATGAATTTCTTCCTGATATCTAATCTAAACCTTTCATATTTTAGTTTAAAGCCATTACTCGTTGCCCTATCAGTCCATGCACTTGTCAAAGGTTCCTCTTCATCTTTTTTTTCAAACTGACTCTAAGTACTGGTAGGAAAAAAGCTTCACATTTTCAGCATTCACAGAGCCAATACCTACAGAGAGAACAGCCCAACAAGCAGGAAAAACAGCTGAGAGGTCAGGGGCTCAGGATTCAGGGATTTAGTCCTAGCTCTGAGCAACCTTGTCTCACTTCAATTGCCCTTTGCAGAAGGTTCTTTGTTTTGCAAACCAGTGTAGTTTTGGGCTGGAAGACTGAGAAAAACAAGGCACTCTGATACAATCACGAACATGTTATACCCCAGTTCAGGAACGCAGAACCTCTAGATCAGCCCTGGTATCTTTGCCTGGGATAAGGTTTTATTCTTGAAATCATCAGAATAAAAAGGTGCTGACAACATGCAAGAACTCTTCCAAGAAGAATGAGAAGATCAAAGCTGGGAAGGGTGGTATTGTTAGGAACAAGTACAAGGGTAGAATAAATATAGCTTTGCTCATAGATGGTTAACAGAAGCATAATGATAGTATGCAAATATTTGAAGACAGTAGCTGTCAAGGCTTGAACAATGAGTATTTAGGAACTGAAGGAAAGCTTGCTTGGGATGCACAAGGATAGCAAGTGAAGTTGAAGAGTTGAAATAGCATTTAATTTGGAGAACTGTAATGTACAATAATTCCCAGTAAAAAGGAATTTAGACTTCCTTTTAAAGTTCAGGTTATTCAAGTTACCCATTTTGTCAGTACATGGGAATAGGAGCTTGCTTGGAGAAAATAAAGCTGGTTATCATAAAAACAGTTGAGAACCACTTCCCTGAAAGAAAAACCCGCCTGTAGTGTCTACATGGTTTTGTAGAGCAATCCTAGTTCACTCATTGCATTGGCAAAAGGGAAGTTTCAATGAACTGTTTCTCTTGCTGATATCTGTGATTTCCAGCGTTTTGGCTCAGTTATGACACAGTTATCTCAGTTTGATTGACCCATGTGAAGTGTGTTATTGTTCAGGCTCTGTGGGCTGAGAGAGAACGGAAACATTACCACCCAGGCATCTTGTTTGAACAAGGCTAAAGATAAAAGAAATCTTTTTGAGACACTATCTGATGCTGGAAAAGTATCAAATTTGTGTGCGCAAGCTGAGAGTGGATTATTTAGCCAGTGGGTAACGTTGTGAGAGTCCCCACCCTACTTATTAAATCTCCGAGCTTGGAGTCCTTCAGGAGAAGGAGTTGATGTGCACTTGGGTTTAGTGTGATGTTTCTCAAACACTTAGGTGTGTCCTGTAAGGGCAGGACACAAAATGTACTCACTGGAGGAGGAGGAGGAGGAAGTGGGAACAAAGTTGGCTTCCAGTTCAAAAATTATTTAATGCCTCAGTGTGTGAATGGTTTTTCATAATGAGGGTAGGGATGTGCATATTACAGTCATCTGAAGTGGAGAACAAGGGATAAAAAGATCTTTATAAACTGGTATATATTTGGAAAGTTGCTTAAAAGGTATTTTTTGAACTTGTCATTTAGCAAAGAACAGAGACAGCACGTAATGACTAGAAGTTTCTGGGGCAAACAGGAGTCTGAAAATGCTCATTTTGGTGTTGAGTGATGCAATTTATGAATAGACATGTAAGTCAGTAGCTATATTAGTAGAGGTATATTTTATTTTGATATTTTCAGAGCAACAAAACCTGCAGCGTTTGAGATGCAATTTGATTTTTACATTAAAAAAAACAAAAATGTTTTTAGTATTCAAGTATTAACCAAAAGAGATGACTGGAATGAAATGTTCCTGTCAGAGTCAAAATCAGTGTTAAGAGCAGTAAATATGTTTATTCTTTCTTCTTTTAAAAATGGAAGAATTTATTTGGGGGTTAATACTCAGTCCTGAGAAAAATCACTGGAAAAGCAGCCAGACTGGAATCTGTTCTGGTGCTTTGTTGATTAGGGTGATTTATAGAATCACAGAATTATTACAATTGGAAAAGATCTCTAAGATCACCAAGTCCAACCATTAATTCAGCATTTCTGGGGCCACCGCTAATCCACGTCCCTAAACACATCTACACACTTGAACACCTCCAAGGCTGGTGCTTCCACCGCTTCCCTGGGCAGTGGTTGACCACTCTTTTAATATTAGGATTTTTTCCTCGTATTCAATCTAGAACTCCTCAACTTAGTTCATGGACAATAGACCTTGATCAGAGAGAACGAGAGTTGAAATAATAGATTTTATGAAATGTTATAGCCAGAAGAGACAAAAGGTCCCAAGTCCTTAACCAGAGTGTCCATAGAAGCTGCAGAATTTCTATCAGTGATTTTTGCTGTACAAAGGACAAAAGAATGCCCCTTTTTGGTTATGTTCCCCTGTAGCAGCATGAGATGAAGCTATTTTGTGAAACATTCAAGGGCTGATGTAGGTCTGGAAGGAGCAGCAGAGCCCCACAGCTTGACTCCCTCCCCTGGCATGAACCTGACTTGTAACAGGTCTCTTTTCTCTAGGTTTTGTTTTGCCAGTTATGCTTCCTCTCTGGAGCATCAGAGAGAGAAAGGAGCACCAGTTTGTTTGGAGGTAACTCCATTTGGAGAGGGGCTTAGCCAGAAACAGGCTGCTAGAGAAATGTAAAGGTGTAAAACTCTAAGCAACACTCACTCTAGCAGGTGCTCCACCCCTTGGCTTCATTTTGCTCCATCCCACTTTATGCAGTCTTTGTAGGTAACAATCTCCACAGGTATAATTTCTATTTTGCTTTTCTTCCTTGTTGCAGATGAAACATGGCCCATTTCCCTTGGTATGAGCTCACAGATCCCTATCAAATCGTTTCTTTGTGATAAACAAAGGAGATTAAGTTTCTCCCTTTTATTTCAAGATATTATTTCAAAACCTTGGACTATGGACATAGACCTGAGAACAGTTGCCTGGCCATCACTATCAGACTGCTGCAATAGAAATCAGGCATGACAGGTGACTCCTCCTGAAAACTTTCAAATTGTTTCTTAAAACTTGGATTTTATTAGCTCTCCTCAGTATCAGTAGCAATCTCTTCCGGTACTTAACGCCTTTCACAGTTACACACTCTTTATTGCATTGTGCCCTGGGGTTATAACAGCAATGAAACAAATGCTTCACCTTAGGTTGCATATATGTTGTATTCCTTTGCCAAAAAGACTAATTTTAGTGGTACCTTCTGTGAGATGATCACTCTTTAGACACCCACAGGCTGGGATATGTTGGATACGATAGTTACCCAAACCTGGAATTCTGCCCACTTGTTCTTTTTTTATCTAATTCTCATTTCTTTCAGAGTTAAAATAATTTTTTTTAATATGATTCCTGACTGAATCAGGATATTTAGATGCTTCAACACTTTTGTGTCAGTGTTCCACATGTTTTTTATACTCAAGTCTCTCTCATCACATCTTCTGTTTCTGTGCAGATGTTACAGGTGCTTTACTGGACCACTATCCAAACTCGTGGCCTGGATTTCGGTACCTGTTATACCCCCCTAATATCCAATTACACAACCCAAAATTCAATGCAAATACAATGTAAATTTCCCAATACCATTTAATTTCTATCAGTAATTTGCTATAGTTTATGTTTATAAACATATCTATCTAAAGGTATATATATATATAATACATATTTTCTCCATGCAATCTACCATTAAATCACACTACAGATCAATTTTCATATACAGATTCATTTAGCTTTGAGATGTGACATTACATATAGATGGTCTAATTTAATCACTCAGAAATCTTACTATATTTAATAGATAGAAATAGCAACCTTCAAAAGGTAGTTTAAATTTTAGATGTCTATTTCAGTATGAAAAAATTCACAATCCTGGATTTTTTTTTTCCCATTTTGACTATGGAGAGGGCTTGCTGTGACCGATCTTGGCAGATAAATACAGTTTGAAATTATCTACATTCCGTCAAATGAATCTCTCTCCTAATGTCTGATGGAACAGGGTTGCCAGAATGAATGAAAGAGTTATGGGGGAAATCTAGAAGATCTGCAGCGTCATGCAGAAGTACCAGAGCTAATTCTAGGTGTGATTGGATCCAGGGAGCACAGACGGGCTGGGATGACAGAGGAGCATAGATCAGCATAAGAATGTCTTTGTGGAAGCACAGTGCTTCATATGCTGTAATGAACCAGGAGCATATGATTTTTGAAGGGTAGTTTTTAGGCAGATAATCACCTTTGCAACTTTCTATTTAGAAAATGTCCAGTACTCTTTTTAATGACAGAAGAATGGCTGCCAAATTTTAACTGATGTCAGTATACAGAGACAGCTTTAAATTAGCACTGTCATAGAATCAGGGAATGATTTAGGTTGGAAGGTACCTGAACCCCTTGCCATGGGCAGGGGCACCTTCCACTGTTCCAGGTTGCTCCAAGCCCCATCCAATCTAGCCCTGAACACTCCCAGGGATGGGACTGCTACAGCTTCTCTGGACAACCTGTGCCAGGGCTTCACCACCCTCACAGCCAAGAATTTATTCCTAATATCCTTCAGCCAAGTGCCATAACACCTTTTTTCCTTGAATTACAAAAGCCTTTTAGCAGGTGGCTGATTTCTACCACTAGAGGTGGTTGTGCCTCACCAAGAACAGAAACAATTTACTTAGATTGTACTATCAAGCCAAAATCAACTTGTTCACTTTCTTCCAAGAATGAACAGGATTTGTGCTAATTTATTGCAGAGGAAAATTTTGTCCTTGGGTTAAATTCACATTCTAAATGACCTGAGACCAACATGTTAAAGAAAACCAAATATGACAGCAGATGATGACAGGCAGGTGTTCAAAACATTCTGTGCTTAAAAACAAGAATGAAAATTCTGAATTATACGTTAGTTTCCAATATTTAGCTTCAAAAAATCCCAGTAGATAAACTATTTTAGTTTACTAGAAGTTATGAAGTGAAAATTGAAAATTGAACATGAAATGTTGTTTTTGATAATTTTTAAGTCGATGAGTATTATTTTTATTTTGAAAAACCCCAAGTTTTTCAAATAAATAGATTTATCCCTATCAAACATCTAGAATCAGTAGATTTTTTTTTAATGAAAATTTTTTCAAATAGTCTTGTGATTACAAGTCTGCAAATTATGCAGACCTGAAAACATGGGATGTATTCCAACTTACAGCTTTTTTTTGCTTGAGGTGAGTTTTATGTCTGTAGATCCTGAGCACCCAGTTCTAAGAGGTTTCACCTAATGTTTTAACATGTGTGTGTGTGTTAAAAATATTGGGGGGAGACACATTTTCTGCCAGTCCCCACTCCATGCTGTTTTCTAACAGTGTAAAATAACAGCACTGATCAAAGTACTGGAGTGACTCAACAACAAACACCAGACCAGTTATGAGATCTTGCAGCATTTATCTGTTACAATATCTTCTGGAAAAGTTTAGTCCTGGAGTGAAATTTTTACTGCTTGTTACATGTAGTTAAGGGCAAGAAAACCACTGCTGCAGCCTCGAAAACAACTTTACCATATTCATTAGACAGCACAGGGGCGATCGGAGCATGGAATCGCTGTGTTTCTCAGGAGGAAAGGCGGGATCTAACATAGCCTCCAGGAGACTTTTAATTCGGAGGCACAAACAGTTTGATGGCCATTAAACGTAACAGCTGGCAACATGAGGAGCCAAGAAGGAATGTGGAGCCAAGGAGGAATATTTCTGCTTTCCTGGGATGAAGTGTGAGAGAGTTCACTGATACTCCACACTGGATGTCCAATGGATTGTAACAGCAAGTGAGACACTAAGTCATGAGTCACCCTCTGTGTCTTCAGCATAACAGTGATGGAAAGTGAACTTTTTGTGTTATGGGCTGGCAGAGGTGGTGCCAGCTGCAGGGCAGGGATGCTGGGAGCAGCAGCAAAGTTGACAGAAGAAGCTATAACTTGATTTTACATCCCCAACCAGTCCCTATTTAGGGAGAGGGAAAGGGGATCCTGCTCTATCTTGTGATGATTTGACTACTTTAAACAAAGCTGTGGTTCTTGGGGATTAGGGGATTGTTCTGTCAGAGCTTCTTTTTCACTCCAGCATCTGCTTTTGGTTGCTGTCAATCACTATTTAGACACTAAGTCTGGTATAATCCTTCACACATTATCCTGCTTTTTTAAACACAGTAAATGCCCCATCCCTGAAAGTCTTCAAGGCCAGGTTGAATGGTGCCTTGAGCAATGTGGTCTGGTGGAAGATGTCCCTGCTCATTGCAGAGGATTGGAATAAGATGATCTTTAAGGTCCCTTCTAACCAAAACCATTCTATATATGAAATAACATGGAGGTTAAAAGAAGACAGAAGCTGGTGGTTTAGAATTGGTCCATGTTGGTGTCCAAGCATGGTCTTCACCTGTGAGTTATAAATCAGAGTCTGCCTTGACAGGATTTCTGATTTCAATGCTGGGAGTAAGAAAAATAATGCAGGATTACTGTTAGTTTGCAGTCTAGCCCACAACTTGATGAGATTCACTTTGGAGAAGGAAGATTTGGAAGCAAAGTTGAAAGTCCCAAGTGTAAGTCAGCTCTACACCACTCCAGCAGTGTAAAAAAGAGTAAAAATGGGATAAATTATAGTTTTACTCACTCTTAATGGCTCTTTGCACTACTAGACAGGCATCAAGAGGCCTCAGTACATATGAGAATCAGTTTTAGCTGAGTTTTTTAATTCCCTGGTCTGCATACTCAAAATACTGAAGAGCACTGGGTAGTGAAATCTGAAGAGAAACACATATCTGAAACAAAAGTACACACATCGTATGCTTGAGAGTTTTTTTTTTTTGTTTTTTGGGTTTTGTTTGTTTGTTTGTTTTTGTTTGGTTTTTTTTTTTTGTTTTGTTTTGTTTTTTCTTTTTAGATGCAACAATTAGGTCTAGGAAGGGAGAGGTGAATATATGTGTTGGCAGGTTGCTCTGCAGCATTTGAAAACACTCTCTGCAGTAGAGTTTCAGAGTTTATCACTTACCATTCACCTCTGATGCAGGAGGAGTCCTGATGCTCCTGAGGGAGAAAAAATGTCTTGGGAAATAAGTTACCTATAAGTATGTACGTGGGCACACGTACGTGGGCACATCTGAGTGCATGTGCACGTGGTGGATGTGCCTCATGCTGAAACCTTCACATATAAAAAATGTAAAATGTGACATCTCATAATATTTTCATATTGGGTAACTACAGAGAATATTTTGGCAAGGGTGCTTAATCTAAAATGTTCAATTTTAATCAGCTTGAACTATGGTCTGTCTTTCTGCAAACTGAAAACCACCAATCAATTTTCCTTTATCTTTTTTTCTGTTTTTCTTACCCAAGGCAATGCCTTTTGTAAAAGGGTATTTATTTTTAATGGATTTTTTAATGAATTTTTCAGTCAAGCTATTAATAATGCCATTAATTATAGGCAGCTTGTATTAAAGTGCATGCTGGCCTCTTAATCCTGACCCCCAGCTATTGGCTCGCAGCTAATCCAGCCCGGTGCTTGGCAGCGGTGCCGGCTGCAGCCCGTGGCTGCTTGGGAACAGGGGGAAAGACGGGACTAAAGGATAAGGAGGGATGGGGAGGAGCGGGGAGAGACGGGGAGGAGGGGGCATGTGTGTGGAGAGACATTTTGAGTATATACTTTGCCAGAGGGGCTGAAGTTTAAAGCCAGATGATATGTTAGTGCAGTGGGGATAATCCTGGAGATGCGGTGCCAGCACTTGGGAGGACCTTTCCCGGCGGAAGGCTTTGCTCTGCCTGAAAGCCCTGGCCGGGTTGATAACCCCCAGGAGCCCCGCGCCGGCTTTACCTGGGGCGCTTGTGCGCGACGGCCGCCCCACTTCAATCTGCTTAGAAAGATCGGGCAGACAGAAGGCTCTGGCCACATAATAGATTCTTTTCCCTTCCCCAGGCTGCTCATCTGACAGGATTGTTACGAAAGTTGCTAATTATCGGCTGGTTGGAAGATAATGAAAGGGCCCCATCCTGTGTGGTCAGAGGAGAGAAACTCCTGTCATTAGGAGCAGGACCAGATCCAAAGAGTTTCCAGCCTTTGTGCATGGATGCACATCCCTGCGTTTTGATTTCTGGGGTGACTGAGGAGGTTAGAGAGATCTTAGAATTCCTCATGCAAAGTTTTAATCTTTTCTTTATATTTATTTTATTTTAATATATAACTATTTTTATTCCTGTATGGGGCTTTGCTTGCTCTGCCTTTTTGCTTTGTAATCTCTTTCTCTATGCACCTTAAGACAAAAGTAAACCAAAAGATACATTATTCCCATTTTAAATGTCTGTGGAACAAAGGATGATGCCTTTGCCCCATTGCAGAGCTGTCTCTGAGCTGCTCTCCACAGCTGCAGGGTGCAAGCTTCGTACTCACAGGCTCCAGGAGGAAAAATCTTAACTGTTAAAGATCAGGCACCCATACAGATGTTTAACTGATATTTGTATGGTAATTAATTTGAGTATTTAAATAAGTACTTTTTCCACTGGATTTGTTAATGTTTTTTAAAAGCCGACAAGACCAGCATGAGGCAGCTCCTGTCAAAGAAACAGAAAATTTAGGGCTGGGGAACTCTGGAGAGAAAATAAACTGAAGGTTTATGTTCTTTAGGTTTCCCTCATTGTGTCTTTGTTTTTCTTCTTGCAATGATTACAAAAATGTGTTTGCAGAATCATCAATTTGTTAAAGTTGAAAAAGACCTCTAAGATCATTAAGTCCAACCATATCTTAGGAAGATACTTGAACACTGGTACGTGTTTGGGGGTTCACTGCTCAACACAGACTTCGGGAATTCTGAGAGCAAGGCCATTTGTGAACCCATAGTCCAGCTTTCCCCATGCCAAACACCAATACCCACAAAGTCTTTCACTCCTTCCAATCACTGAGCAAGTTTTTAACTGCAGCCCCAAAGCTTGAGCTTTCTTTGGAAAAAAACAGTGTTAGCCCTGAGAAACCTCTGGCCCCTGGGACACTGCATCCCTCATCCTGTGTTAATTCTTTCTTTGTCCCTGTTTTCATTTCCAGTGGAAGAGCTTTGTGTCTCAGTGACTGCCCCTGGATTCAGGTGTCAGCATTAACTAGCATGGATACAGGTATGGCTTCAATGGCAGCATAAGAAGTTATGCCTGGTAATGATTTGCTCAATGTTATTTCTCTATAAGCAGTATAAACAGAATAAAAACAGCAGTGGATTTTGTAACTCATGTTTCTTGGTTTCCTTCTGCAGGTCTTCTCTTATTCATCAGTGCTGCTGTCACCATGTCCTGATGAAGAGTAAATGACAGGTAAAAAATGGAGAGAAGGCAAAGGTGGAGGACCACCCTGAATTGGTGCTGACTCCCCTGAATTCTGCTGCAAAACTCTAATGTGGGGAAATCCAGCACAGCACACCCTTTCCCAGTTGTTGTGCTGTGTCTCAGCTTCTCTCCAGCTCTACTCCAGTTGCAGCATTGACCATTGGGTCTAGTGGAAGGTGTCCCTGTCTGTGGCAGGAGCTTGGAACTAGGTGGGATTTAAGGTCTCTTCCAACCCAAACCATGTGGTTCTGTGATTCTACATTGCAATAGTCCATTGTAAAACACCACCAGATTAAGAACATGCAAATATGTCCTGGAGCCATAGCATTCATTGGATACTGAACCCACATTCTCAAAGAGGAAAAGGGAATCCCATGTAAATAAACTAACACCATCAAGACATCATTAGGCTTTTTGCCTTAGTTAAAATTTTAGTTTTATGGGTGTTTTTTTCAGTCTGTGTGAGGATATTCAAGATTTGCCTAGTGGAAAAAGGACTGAAACAAATGTATGGTCTTTTTAAAGAACACCAAACAAGTTATAGAAAGTACTTCCAACAGCACTCCCTTTCTTGCCTATATTCTTAAATAAAATACAATGCAAGACAAATACAACTAATTTGTCATTGCTATTTTCATGTGCTTTATGTATTTTATACTCAGTTTTTGTCAAAATTAGAACAGCAGATACACAAGTACAACAAACTAGTAAGGACTTCAGGGCCTTTTATAGAATTGTAGAGTCATAGAATTCTTTAGGTTGGAAAAGATGTTTAAAATCTAGTCTGACTGTTAACCCAGCACTGCCAAGCCCACCACTAAACCGTGTCCCTAGGAGACACATGTACATGTCTTTTAAATCCCTGCAGGGCTGGAGACTCCACCATTTCCCTGGGCAGACCTTTCCAAGGCTTGACAAATCTTTTGGTGTTGAAATTTTTCAAAATACCCAATCTAAACCTCCCCTGGAGCTTGAGGCCATTTGCTCCTGTCCTGTCACTTTTAACTTGGGACAAGAGACTGAGTCCCACCTGGTTACATCCTCCTTTCAGGGAGTTGTAGAGAGTCATTAAGATCCCCCCTGAGCTCTGGTCCATAGCTCACTGGAAACTCAATGGACCAGTTTTCAAATCCAAGAGAACACCTTGGATAGTTGGGACAATGTCAGTCATGTCCATCTTCCCACATTTAGTCCCTACACTGATAGTTTTATTGTCACTGTTGTACTCACAGGTGGGTTTCTGCGTAATTTTTTTGGTGAAACATATATTTTTGAAGATTTAGCCAAAGAAAGTTCTGAAACTTTTGAGATTCACCTGTTGGTAGTGTCTTTCCTGCTTGCCAGTTTCCTGAAAGATCAGGGATTTTACAGTCCTGAATGAAAGGGATATTAGCCTGTTATTCCGAAGGTCAGATTGAAACTGAGTTTGATCAGACAAGAAAGAATGAATAACCATATGTTCTGGCAAGATAACTGTAAACATATCTAAGAGAAATGAGTGACATGGTCTCAACAAGGTTTTCTGAGCACTGTGACTTTTTTGCCATCAGAAGGTTATAAATTTCTCAGAAATTTGTTGCGAGTTTAAAATGGCCCAGTTTGGCTCCAGCATTTGCTACCCCTCACTAAATATATATATACACGTACATCAGTCTTGATAAAAGTGAGGACTGTGCTGATTGTCAGAGGCTTTAAACTTCAGTTTAATTTTTTCCTCACTGCTGGAGGAGCATTTTTTACCAGTTTTTATAGAAGAATAAAAAGGACGGGAGAGGATAAAACTGATTGAATTTAATTTTGGGTACATTTCTGCATAATGTAACTGGAAAGTTTCTCCCACAGGATTTCTCTCAGTTTGGGATAATTTTTTTTTGGATTCACACTAATTTAGTAAGATATGTAAGTTTTGAAGGTAAAAGGAGTTACATGTGTGCTCCAGCTCTTGCTAAATTGGATCTTGATTAATTTTTGCAAATCTATCTTATTCCTGGCACAGCTCAGGAAAGCTGTCAATCCCTGCCTGGAATGGGAACCTGAAAGGCTTTCAGCATATTAGAGAGTTGGCTTTTCAGGTCAAGGCTGAGATCCAGTGAAAAGGAGGGAGAATTGCATTGTTCTTGCTTGACCTATGCAATATTTTATTTTTGGATAAACAGAGCACTGCAGCTTCCAGTTTCTTTCTGATCCGCCAGGCTTCACAAAAGCTGCATTCAGCAAACAGGGCACACGGTTTCAATATGTGCTCTGTTTCTCTTTCTATCCATCTCACTCATTTCTTTTTGTAAACCTCCTCATGGAACTATACATATTTAATTGCAGATCGCTTTTGTTTCTTTTTTTTTTTTTTTCCTCCCTGGTACATGAAATGAAAAAAAAAGAAAAAAAGAAAGAAAAATTATTGGTTTTGATTTTTCTCTACTGCCTCAGTGCAGGTCAACGATTTATAACCTTATACCAAAAATTGCCTTCTGACAGGAGCAGTTTAGCTGATATCAAGCAGTTGGATCATGTAAATCTGTGTAACTCTATTAATTTAAACAGAGTTCTCAAATTTATATCAGCTGAGGACCTGGCTTAGAGGAAAAACTTCTAAGAGCAAGTGTCCTCTAGCTGGGATAAGCAGTTTGGCTCCTAACAGCAAATTAATTTTCTTTTTAAAGTAAGAGGTGATATAGTGCAGTATCCTGAGTTGTAGGATGCTTTTCCCCTGGCATTTCAGTAGCAGCCCACTTCCAAAAGACTGGATTACAGAAGGGAAATAGGGCAACTGCTCTTGTTTTCTTAAAAAAAAAAAAAAAAAAAAAGAGAATTACTACTTATAGATACAGAGAAAACTTGGAGGATCTGCACCCAGNTAAAATATTGAATATTTGCCAAATAGAATTCTCCCCGTGAATCATTTGTAGGATATGGAATATTTTTCGCCTGTATACATGTCATAATGCCATATCATCGACAAGTAACCTGTAATGGGATGCCAGAAAGGACAGAGGGGTGCTGCCTATTTTCCTGGGATGTGCCATAATAGCAGTATTTAGGGGTTTCTTTTTTATATACTGATAAATGTTGATTCTGATGTTTCTGAGTTTTCATTATACCCACAGATCAGGATATTGTGATGCTCTTCCATTCATCAGAAGACACATATTTCAGTCTTCACCTTCTGCTATGATGCATTCCTGCACATATTCAAGAAGATTCTCTCATGTGAGGTTGCAAGAGAGTGGAAAAAACCTCAGAATATATTTTAGTTATTTACTTTGGCATGAGGTAGAGTTTCAGTCTGTATGAATCCTTTATGTAGACTGAGAATCCGTGGTGCTCCATTCCTACATGGAGCATTCAGGCCTACATTAGGGATAACTAAAAATAGATGAGATTAGGCTCAACTTTACTTTTTGGTCTTGTCCTGCAGTTGGCCTGGGCATTCTGTGGCACAGAATTCAGGTTTTAGAAAGTGTCTTTTTTTTTTTTTTTCCCCCCTCCTTTCTAAGATACAGATGTTTATGTTATAGAACCACAGAGTGATTTGGTTTGGTTTGGAAAGGGACCTTAAAGACCATCTAGTTCCAACCCCCAACTAATACAAATGTTTGTTACATGCTATACACTATGAATCTCTGATATATAAACCTATACAATTTTATTGCTATTTGCAAACCCATATTCAGTGATTCCATTCCATAGTTAAAAAACAATAAAACAAAACAAAACAAAAAATCTGGTATAAAATACCCTAAGACCAGGAGGAGATGTCAAATACTGGCACATTAACAGCACATCACAGTCTGGGCCTCCACCAAGTCTGAAAGAATTTGCAGGTTCAAATCATTTCAGTTTTACAACAGATGGGAGAAATTCCTGGTTCTTCCCTACAGAATGAACTGATGAAAGACCAAAAAAGCTGTTGAAGAGATTAGAAAGATCAGAATAATTTGTTAAGCATTTTAACTCTGCGCGTGTGCAAACACAGTTGTCTCCTTCTGGTGCGGAAGATAAATGGCAGTGAATCAAGATCTCGTAATGACTCAGTATTTGCTGTGCCTGTGACTGGAAATGACTACTTCTGAGACTAAATTGTCATGAAAGGGGGCTCAGCATAACAGAGTATTTTCTCTCTTCACCTGTTTGTTTTTTTTTTTTTCCTTTTCCCATCACTCCTTTTCTTATTGTAATAAGGGATTAAAAACGAGACCCAAATGACCAACAGAAATCACAAAGCAGTATTTTCTAGAATTAATGTGCAGAATATACCGTACTCTTAAACCCCCACCCCCACCCCACCCCCCAACCTGCAAATGTTCACATCAATCTGTGAGTGAGGAAGGTGTGCCTGGAATCCAATCTCTCGTTGGAAGATAACCAAGTTAGAACAACACAAGAGCCTGTCTAGGGCTTATGACACCACTAGAAATTAAGAACTGTGGTATTTTTTTAAAAGCTTTGCAAGGTCTCAGAAAGCCTGGTGGTGAGTTCTGCTTTGGTACATATTAAGAGACATTCCTTTTCCCAGAGAAACTACAGCCTCCTGCAGGACATGAGTAGCTCTTTATTGGAGATTCTCTAATGGCAGGTTTTCCTGTGGCTACTCATTTTCTAATGTTTTTCCTCTGCAAACTACATGAAATCCCCTCATATAAGCAATGCTCTGACTCTGGAAGCAATCACATATTTTTATAGCCAGAAAAGAAA
>VXBX01001705.1:56360-93128 GCA_013400415.1 Scytalopus superciliaris | reverse complement strand
TTTTTTTTTTTTTCCTTTTCCCATCACTCCTTTTCTTATTGTAATAAGGGATTAAAAACGAGACCCAAATGACCAACAGAAATCACAAAGCAGTATTTTCTAGAATTAATGTGCAGAATATACCGTACTCTTAAACCCCCACCCCCACCCCACCCCCCAACCTGCAAATGTTCACATCAATCTGTGAGTGAGGAAGGTGTGCCTGGAATCCAATCTCTCGTTGGAAGATAACCAAGTTAGAACAACACAAGAGCCTGTCTAGGGCTNCAACAAACCCACATTTGATTGTTGAATCTAATTTTCTGTGTAAAACAGGTGATAAAGTTTTACCTGTTAACATCTGTTTTGAGCTAATTATCCATTTCTGGCTAAAACATATCCCTTTGTAAGTGAGCCTTTCTTTATATGAAAATACTAAAAATGGAGGCATTCATGGCACCTTTTTGATGTTTATGTCATGTCTTGGCCATGATATGCACTAGTGTTCTGTTCTTGTTTTTCCCTTGTCTAATTTTGGCCTCTACTATCAGAACTCTCCAGTATTTTTCTCTGTAAACATAAAAGGTTTACTTAGTACCTTATATTTTATTTAAGAAACACAGTTTTTAAATTAAAACCTTCTTACAGTCTTCTCTGCAGACCATTAGACAAAGTGAGACTCTTAATTATCCCACTGTAAGGCTTTTCTCTGAACCACATCCAATGTATAACACACCTCTAAGAGGCAGACAGTGTAAATGAACCATGGTGGACTGATATCAGTCTTTCCAATGCAATACACAAAAGCAAGAGCAGTTCCTTGACTGTCCACTTCTTTCCTACATTTCTTGTCCAAGGAGTCTACCTGACACAGCACAGTATTAGACATCATCAAGCTGCTTTTTCTTTTGCCTGAGCTCTTCCTTCTGGTATCTAGAGAGAGGACATCTGGAGATGGTTCAAAGCATCACCAGGGTAGCCTTAGATTGGACATTTCTTCATCTAGAGGGTGGTCAAACACTGGAACAGGTTTTTTTGAGAGGTTGCCAATGCTCCACACCTGACAGTGCTTAAGAGGCATTTGGACAGTGCCCAATTCCAAAACAAGGAAGACTCACCTTCAGTGGAAGAGAGTCACATGTCCATAGGATCTGATAGGATGCAACCATGAGTGCAGAAGTATCTGGATAAGGTCATTACAAGGACAGTTTATTATTGAAAGGTGACAGCTCTTGTGAAAGGTTCAGGAGGACTATTAGAAATAAATGTCACTCCTATCTTTAAAAATGGCAAGAAGGAGGATCTTAACACCTCCAAGGAAAAGAAGTGTAAGACTTGATTTCTCAAAAACTCCACCTTAGGTAGTTGAAAGAAACAATTAGAATCCCATTTGACTTTTTGTTCTCAAGCTAAACACAGTTCCCTCTACATCTTTTCATACATCTTTGCATGTTCCAGCTCTGTAACTGTGTTAGCAGTCATTCTTGGACTTTCTCCAGTTTTCAATCTCTCTGTCTTCTATAAAGAAGCACAGAACTGGGTAGCCTATTCAGATACCTGAAAACAGAATATTCAGAATATTCATGAGACCCAAAGAGGGGGAAATAATCCCTTCTTTTGGCCTACTGGCTGCAGTCTTTTTGTGGCAGCCTCTACTTTTCAGAAGGCTGCGAGTAGAAGAGCTGTACCTGCACAGGTCTGGGTATGGGTGAAATTCTATTTACTGTCCAAGGTAGAATAAACCTGGAACGGGACCACTTGGCTGCAAGGTTAGATACAAGGAATGATAGATCAGCTTATTGGTGTCAACAGTCTGTGGGCATGTTTTTCATCTGTGGCAATTGTGCAGGTAATTTGTGCCAGCTTAAATTTATTTCACTCATAGGTAACACGATTCTCATTAGTTCATGTATGTCATGGGCTAAGAATGTGCACAGAAACTCCTACTGTGGTTCAGCTGACTTGCAGCAACACTCTGTTCTGTGTCTGGGTCCTCAGATCCAGTTTTCTATTTCTTAAGTCCTGGCAAAACAGAAGAGATGAAAGCAGATCTCTGTGATATGTCACAAACATTTCAGGCACAAACCCTGAAAGAACTTCAGAGGCAGGTTTGGTTCAGAGTATCCTCCATGACCAGCTGCTTTGATGAACTGATCCAAAATCCTGACCTCAATCACACATGAAATGTGGATCCAATTCTGAATTGGATTCTGCCTGTATTGTGTAAATTCAAAGCTGTCTTAGCTATTAATATTTCAGGGTCCGAAGGAAGCTCGGCCAGGTTGTCTCTGATCTCCACTTCATTGACATCTATTGAAAAAGAACTCGTTCTTTCCAAAAGCAACTTCTCTACTTAAGACACAATCTTTTTGCAATTACATGCAGTCATAAGAAACCTTTCTATGGAAATTCACACACTTTTCAACATGAAAATTTGGCTAACTCTTTTTTTAGTAGAAATAAAAAATAATAATAATAAAAAAAAGAACAACTAATGATTTTGCTTCTTGCTGTCCTAAAAAGCAAATGGAATATGCAGAGGGAAAATCTGCTTGCATAGAGAAGACATATTTCTGGGCATCTCCGTATTTAGCAGAGGGAGGATGTTCAATTAGTCTCTTTACCACAAGCTCCCCAGTTAGTCTCCCTCTGGAAAATAGGTGAGAAATTCTTATATTCCTCTCAATATGTTAATCAGACAACTGGTATCACAGTTCTCTAACTGTGTAATACCAGTCCCCCTTGGCAGATATATTTTATTTGGATAATGATGTGAAATTTAAGATCTACGTTTCAATTGTAGAGAGCCATAGGCAGTTGTCAATTTTAGTGACAGACATGAACCTGGAGCTAAATTCCTGTGCACAAGCAAAAATTCCAACAGGCGTAGCACAATTCTGGTCCCTTAATAGAAACACATTTTCTCCCATTGAGGGGCAGTATTTTTAAACTGCACGTTGTTTCTCCTGGTGCTGGCAAATCCCAAATGCTCTCAGATACTTTCTTTTACCTGGACAGTTTGGTGACCTCATCTATCAAGGAATCTCCTGCAAAATCTAACGGTTATCTTTTTCTCCCTAAAGTGACCATTGCTTTGGTACCAAAGCACTGTCACATGAACCTCCTGCTTTTCTTTCCCATTGCTAAATGTACTTCTCCTCATCATGTTGAAGAAGACCTCCAATACCATCAGTCCAAACACTGAATTTTAGGAATACTGTGATTTTAAAAGCACACTACACTCTCTCCACTTCAAAATGCCTTAACTCTAAGACAGCTTCTGTGTCTAGTGCAGAGAAGGATTTTTTTTAGGTCTAGTTAAAAACTTAAAACATTGTTCAGAGTGGATATTTAGACCTCTCTTTGTGTTTTGGTTTTTGGGGTTTTTTTGTTTGGTTGGTTTTTTGATTTGTTTTGTTTTTCATACAAATAATAGCCTAACAGAAAACATCCTTTTCCTGTAAATACCAAATTGTAGATGTAGAACTTTAGGTTTCTTTCTTGTTCTTCTTGTACTTCTTCTTCTTCTCCTACTACTATTAATAAGTATTATTATTATCATCATCATCATAGTCATTATCATCATCATAATCGTCAGTGTTTTATTATTATCATTATTATTATTTTGCATAATGTTTAGAGGGGTGATTTTCAGTTATTGAGAGTGAAATTTTCTTTAAAACTTATGGGTGCATCAGAAGCCTGAGGAAAAGATGAGTGAGAAAAAGATGAGCCGCATTCTATTAGTTTGAGTTGTTTGGGTTTTCCCAAAAGTAGATCTAACACTGCTGAAAACTGTCCCCAGAACTGTCAGTAAAAAGAGGAAGGAATAGCAGCTGCAGTAACACCAAATTTGTCCATACTCTATGACAATAGGCAAAGCACAAATTTAGGACTCAGGAGCACAGCTCTTTTATATTAGATTTTTCAGTTTTACCATGTAATCAAGAGGAGAAAAAATGAAAAAGACTTGTGTCAAGTCAATTTAAGGCTAAATTTTCTTTTTTTTTTCCCTCCAGAATTTTAATTTAAAAAGCTTGCATTTCTTTTTAAATATTTTCCAATGAAACTTAAGAACTTCTATTTAAAAAAAAAAATAGTGATGATATGGATATTGTCCTGTTTCCTACAACATCCATTTAGGATGTTGTGTTCCTAGGTACAGGTCTCTCTCTTGAAGTCAGAGGAGAGACATGAACAGCTTTAACAAGGTGCTCTAGTGAACACACCATGGAGACACTTGGACTGCAGCTTTTATCAAATCTGCTTTGTTGGGTAAAAAGTATTTAAGTGCCCCTGAGTGATGGGACTGGAACAGTCTTTCGAGTACATCCCTCAAACACTGAACTACAGTTTTCTCTACACTCCACTTGGCAAAAACCCTATTTCCTGATACGTTCAGAAGCTGAACTCTTCCAGAGGTGACAGTCCTTCAGCACAGTAGCTCAAGCAAAGCATTAGGAGGTTGGATCCCATCTGTCACTCCAGAAGAAAAGCACAGATTTAAGGTTTGAGGTGGGAAGGGACTTCTGGAGATCGTCTAGGATAACTTCCCTTGGCAGAGCAGGATCAGAGGTCCTAGATTTCTAAGACCAAGTCCATCTCCTAGGATGGAGAGTCCACAATCTCTCTAAGCAACCAGTCCCAGTCCTTGGTCATCCTGATAGTAAAAAGGGGGTTTCTAACATTTAAGCAGAATTTTCTGTGTTTCAGTTTATGTCCGTTGCCTCATATCATTTCACTGGATACCTCTGAGAAGAGTAAGAGTTGGCTCTGTCTGATTTGGAACAAGATGATCTTTGAGGTCTCTTCCAACCCAAATCACCTCTGATTCCATGATTCCATAATTTATTCTCCCATACTGTTTAGTTGTACATACAGACAAGATGCCCCCAGAACCTTTTCTTCTCAAGGCTTAATTAATAACTCCAAGCATCTCTGCACTTCCTCACTGATAGAAAACTCTGTAGAATGAACATTTCTGCAAAGGGATGAGTGCTAAACTCTGGGCAAATTTCTTAGCTCCTACATAGACTCAAAGATCTTCAGTCGAGAGACATATTTAGGCATCTGGTCTCTGGCTGAAGACCACCTTAGCAGGTATTGTAGAAGTAACCACACTTGTTTAGAAGCTAAGAGAATTTAATTGTGTGTTCACAGGTAGATGGTGACCATTAGCTCAGGATCTAACAACATTTAGTTTTCTAGTATAGCTGTAGCCACTGACCACATGGGTCCTGGCTGGGTGTCACTTCTCACCAGAGCAGACATTTGCATCTGACCTAGCCACCTGAATTGCCTTCAGATATGCAGGAGGGGAAATGGTCCTTCTAGGATGCAGTTTGTCTCATCCCAAGGCACGCTTCTAAAGCAGGTCAGGTGGGTCAGGCCCTGGAAATGTCTGCTTCTCTCTGTGACTGTAAAGTGATTAAAGCAGACACAGCTGTCTGTGCTGGAGGCATCTGAAGTCAGAGGGGAGCACACACAGCCCAGGTAAGTGTGATTGCCACAGTTTTCACTGTTTCAGGTCCCCAGGCAGCAGCTATTGAGATGCGCCCAGAACAAGCACAGCCCTCATCATGATGAGGGAAACACTTGGTGCCCACGCCACAGGCAAGTGCCAGCCCTGAGCACATCTCCCTGACTGGGTGTCATGCCCAGAGCTGATTTTTGCTGTGGATCAGAGATGAGTGGAAGTGTGCACAATCCCCTTTGCTCCTGCAAAACTTCAAATCCACTCTCTCTTTCTGTGTGGCGACTGCCCCAGCAGCGCCTGCAGCACCAAGCACCTCATCTAATTCAGGAACACTTCAAAACCTTTGCAGACCTGCACATTTGCCAAAATATTTAAGTACTGAAGATGCAGAGTTAATATTCTTTGGGGCCATATAGGGCTTTACAAGTCTGGCTGCCATAATCTGCACTTCACCATGAAATTCCCTTGTTTTGGGCACAATCCTGCCATGTTAATGTCTGCAGATGTTTTGACAAAGCTGTGAAAGTGGCAGAGGGACACGACACCATAACTCATATTTCTGTCACAGAAGCAGCTTGTCCTCTGAGCTGCTTCCCAACAATGAGCCCAGCACTTCAGAAGAACACAACACATGCTAGAAAGGTTTCTATTTTCAAAAACTATCAAGAAAGCCATGGGCATTAATCATATTTGTGATTCCTTTAAACTAGATTAGTTGTTCCTGATGTTAACAAGACCATGGTGCTTTTTGTCACGTTGGAAGTGTGATGAGCTTTAGCACACCCAAGTTTGAAAACAGAAGCAGACAGGTTTTTGTTCACAATTGTGGGGCTTTTTTCTTTTTTCCCCCCCCTCCATTCTTTCTTCTTCAGATTCCATCTCTATTGATCTTTAATGGCTTCCAGATGGGATCACGTTTAGCCATTTTATAGGCTGGGCTCTGAAAGACTAAGCAAATATGGTGTATGCAAGCAGCCCATTAGCTAATAAAAAATAAAAAGGCACTGCAAATATACTAATAAAGTTTGTAATGTCATAATATATTAAGGACATGACAACTGCACAGGAAATGGGCCTGGCCTGGCTGCATAGAATAATGAGGGAGTTTTAACAGCTTATGATGGAGGTAACAGCTGCTGGGTAAGAGCGAAATGCTGCTCACATTTTATATTGCAGATGAAGCAATACATGAACCGGTCTTCCTGCTAAGACCTTGACTGTCAGCTAATCCAGTAATTCCTTTGTGGGAGAAATCATCTTCTCATTCCTCTGGCTTATACAAGGGTGGGAGTTCCAGCAGCAGGAATGAGTTGTTGAACATAGTGATATTACAAAGGTTGTGACATATGGTTTATCCAAGCCAAAGATTGTTGGAGAGGAGACATTTGAAAATACCCTCTGATGCCTAAGACACCAATAATTAGATTATTAGATGATAAATTATAAGATACTTTCCAGTGATTAAACTGATTAAACGATTTGTGCTGTTATATATATATACTAGGATGAAGGCTTCTTTGGCTCTTATTTCAGATTCTGTCAATGGTGTTGCAGAAGCTGTTGGTAACTGTTCAAGTGAGGTGCTGTGTGTGTGTCCATTACACAGTCAGACAACATTTTGAAAAACTTGCTGTCTACATGCCCAGGATTACCAAAGATGTACCTGTGTTTTACAAAAAAGGCAAACAGAAGGCACGTTTCAATGAAAAGTTATCATCATATTGTATCATAAGAAGGTTGAGTTGGAAGCAACCATAAAGCTCAGCTCATTCCAGCCTACATGCCCTGGACAAGGACAACTTCCACTAGCCCAGGATGCTCCAAGCCCCATCCAGCCTGGTCTTGAACACTTCCAGGGGTGGGGCAGCCACAGCTTCTCTGGGCAACCTGTGCCAGAGCCTCCCCACTGTCACAACAAAGAATTTCTTCCCAGTATCCCATCTAATCCTGGTCTTTGTGAGTTTGAAGCCATTCCCCATTATCCTGTCACTCCAAGCCCTTGTCTGAAGTCCCTCTCCAGCTCTTTTAGAGCCCCTTTAGGCACTGGAAGGGCCTCTAAAGACTCCATGGAGCTTCTCTAGTCCAGACTGAAGTCTCAACTCTCTCAGCCTGTCTCCACAGAATAGGTACTGCAGCCCTCATCACCTGAGAAGACTCATTCCTTCATAAATCCTGCATATGGACAATAAGTATCTTGGAAATAGTGACTTTCAGTTTGAGAAGCAAATGCACAGGTGCAACAGCACATTTGTTTGTGTGTTTTAGAATGTGCATGGTATGAAAAAATGTCTATTCCAGAGCTCTTGGTGTCCACTTATGTGGTGGCATGGGACAAAAATCATGGAATGTTTGGGGTAGAGTCTCTGCAGGTCTAAGTACGTGATAGGATTAGGGTGCATTATGTATTGTGGTGGAAGGTGATAAAGCTAAAGATAAAGAAAGCTCTTATAATTGTGGATTTGAATTTACTCAGGAAGTGCCATCTGAATGTTTCAGGCAGATCTTCCCTCAGCCTAAATCCCAAGACTGGGATTGTCCACCATCTCATACACTGTGGTAGAACAGGAAGCAAAACTCACATTTTACTCTTCCAATTCTTAACTCATAAATCTCAAATTCCTTTCCTTTGAAACAAGCTACTTTAATCCCTGATATACAGATTTAGACTACCTGCCACTGAGGTCTTTTGTGTCTCCACAATATCAGTCCTTGAGACCAATATTAGAAAATCCTGATTTATTTTTGTTTACGTTTGGGTTTGGTTTTTGGTTTTGTTTTTTTTTAGTTTTTTTTTTCTGTATTCTATTTTATCACTTGAAAATAAAAAACATTTGGTTTCAGTGTCACTTCTGGTCTCATAATTGCAGTGCTAATATGAATGCATAAAACAGCACTGGGTTTCTATATCTGTACAGAAATGACAATAAAATTAAGAACATGGGCTTGATTATAAAGGCAATGTTAAGCTTTGGCATCATCCCCTTAGTGCTCTCCACTCCTTTCCTTCAGAAACAAATGGTGTTGCTGTTTGTTTTCGGCTGCAGAAATCTTCATTAAAGTTGAGGAATTAAATATAGCACTTTAGCTAATTAATTATGGTTTGATCATTTTGACACCTCCAAATGACTCAGCCACATACCTGGAAGCTTTGTCAACTCAATTGCATCTTTATTTTTGTTGCCTTTAACCAACAATGAAGACTAATGCCACTCTTTCTAGTTTTCAATCACCTNGCACTGCAGGGAGGAAGCATTAACTTCTGGCACCATGAACATTAGTAGATTTTGAGCTCACTGGGAGAAAAGAACGAAGATTTGCACTGGTATGGCTGCACACAGGTTAAAGATCAAAGACTTGAAGAGTTAATAGATTTTTGCTGAACAAGGAGAAGCTTTGACAGCGTAGAATCTCCACAGAACACTGAGAAGAGCCCAGTACCAATNTTGTGGATTTGAATTTACTCAGGAAGTGCCATCTGAATGTTTCAGGCAGATCTTCCCTCAGCCTAAATCCCAAGACTGGGATTGTCCACCATCTCATACACTGTGGTAGAACAGGAAGCAAAACTCACATTTTACTCTTCCAATTCTTAACTCATAAATCTCAAATTCCTTTCCTTTGAAACAAGCTACTTTAATCCCTGATATACAGATTTAGACTACCTGCCACTGAGGTCTTTTGTGTCTCCACAATATCAGTCCTTGAGACCAATATTAGAAAATCCTGATTTATTTTTGTTTACGTTTGGGTTTGGTTTTTGGTTTTGTTTTTTTTTAGTTTTTTTTTTCTGTATTCTATTTTATCACTTGAAAATAAAAAACATTTGGTTTCAGTGTCACTTCTGGTCTCATAATTGCAGTGCTAATATGAATGCATAAAACAGCACTGGGTTTCTATATCTGTACAGAAATGACAATAAAATTAAGAACATGGGCTTGATTATAAAGGCAATGTTAAGCTTTGGCATCATCCCCTTAGTGCTCTCCACTCCTTTCCTTCAGAAACAAATGGTGTTGCTGTTTGTTTTCGGCTGCAGAAATCTTCATTAAAGTTGAGGAATTAAATATAGCACTTTAGCTAATTAATTATGGTTTGATCATTTTGACACCTCCAAATGACTCAGCCACATACCTGGAAGCTTTGTCAACTCAATTGCATCTTTATTTTTGTTGCCTTTAACCAACAATGAAGACTAATGCCACTCTTTCTAGTTTTCAATCACCTCTACAGAAGTGCTCCCCTGGCAATGTGCAGGGACAGACCTAATTAATCCCTCATCTGCCCTGCACCGTGTCTATACATCACACTGGCAGTTGGAACTGCTGCTTGTTTTAAGGCTATTGCTGGAATGAAATGCTCATCTGTTTTTCAATAATTTTACCACAGGTGGTGATTTGTAATTAGAAAGGGCAGAATCTGAATTCTGGTTCCAACCCCCTGCCATGGACTAGGCAAGCCACTTAGAGTGAGATTTTTGGGGGTCTTGGTCTGCTTTATACCCAGTAGCATTTTCAAGAGAACATGAGTTCTAATGCTATTGGATTTCAACTCACAGGAACTTGAAATCTTAGCAAATATTTCTGTCTTTAATACCCTCCTGAGCTCAGAACACTGCCTCATGTTCCTCTAACTTTCTTCTTGACTCCTTGTTTCCTTTGAAAATCACATGGTGATACAGGGAAAGGTTGAGATCCCACCACTTTCTGAACTGGTCCACAGTGCCTTGTAATGAAGACTTCCCTCACACTTCAGGGTAATGCTGAAATATTCAGCTTTTCATAAGGCAATGAAATATGAATTAACTTCAGGAATATAAAACCATAACTCTTACGTTAGCACAGTCCCATGAGAGAGCTGGCTTGCAGGCCTTCCTTTAACTGTCTTGTATGAGCTGGAACAGCTTCAAAAGCAGAGACCTATCCCACATCATCGCATTGTTCCAAGAACAGGAATGTCTTCAAGGAAGTAGAAAACCTGGATGCAGTTCCAAGCTCCAAAACAGGCAGAGTGAGACCTCTCTCTGCTGGGTATGAGGGAGGTACCACCCCATTAAGAGGTTTTACCACACTGTGGGGATAAAGGCTGACTAAAACTGAGCTTAAAGTCTCATATTTGTTCTCTTTGAGGTCTTTTCCAACCTTAAAGGTTCTGTGATTCTGTGTGTTGCTGGTAAGGAAAGGAGAAGAGCAGGCCCGTTTGCTGCTTCTGCTGCCAGCAAGGATAGGATGTGCAAGAGAAATTCATAATCCACCTAAGCAGGCCCTTCCTCCATCTCAGCTCCAATCCACTTGATTTTCAAGGCTTATACCTTAAGTGAAGGATTCCTGTGGCTGTTTCCAATGCTAGTAGTCTTAGCACCCTCCTGGTTTTCTCATGCCTAGGCCTGGCTTTTACTGGTGTGTTGTGGCTCTCTGGTGCTAGGAGGAGCTTCCCAGAAGGTCTTCCAGGTGAGATGTGCTACTCACCTGCATTCACAACCCATTTTTTAATGTTCTCAATTCCATCCCACCTGTTCTTGATCTTTTCACTTGTGACCTCACAGTTCTTTGACAAAAATCCACCAGGACTCATGTCCCCAGGACCTGAAGAACACAGCTGTGTGAGTCCCGAATCTTAAATCAGTCTAAAACCCTTGGGTTGAAGTGTTTTGTTCCTTTCTTTGTTTTAATTTTGGCCTGCTAAAGGAGCAAGAGCTTGAACAGGGAAAAACAAAGCCCAAGAGATGGGGCATTGTACCTACCTCCCTTCCCAGCCCCCAAATCAAACACATGAACGGAGCACCCAGACAGGTCACAGGCTGTGGGAATTACCAGACAGACCCCATGCGTTTTTCTGGCTCAGCCTATTCCTGAATATTACTTTTCTTTCCTTTTTCCTCTCTCTCTCAGGGCACCTTGCCCATTTCCTGATGCTCTGAAATCCCTTTCTACGTGGCCAGGCATTTTGGTTTAATTTTTTTTAATGAATTCAGCTCAGCGCCCACACATCCCCTTAACCGTGGATTTGTACGCTCAAGAGAAGACACAGAGAGATGTTGATGTTTTTGGCTAGTATTCATGCCCTCAGTACCCAATTTTTTTCTAGGATTTTTTTTTTGTTTTGGTTTGGGATTTTTTATGAATATACATGTTTTCTTGGCTGTTTGCACTGGAGCCCATCTGTTAGAATGGCACAGTTCCTGCTCACAAGTGGAATCAGACCCTCGCTGGAGGGGGCAGGTTTCAGGCAATGATGGGTTTTTAAGCGGAGCAGCAGGAACCCTCCAGGAAGGTTCTCCCCTGTGACAGCCCTGGCACCACCTGCCTCCCTCCACATCCACACACCAGTTGACACCACCACACCAAAGGCCAAACAGGTTAGGGAAGGAAGGCACAGTGTTTGGGAGCTGCCAGGAAAACTGCTGGTTTTCAACAGTGTCCTCGAAAGCACATGGGATGCTTTAAAAACACACACGTGCCTAATAAGTGAAAAGGAAAATAACACTTGTGTGAGACAGAGCAACAGACACCAATTCCTAGACAGTTTAAGGTGTCAGCTTAGATATGAGGAGGTGATTTTTCTGTCTCTGAAAAGACACCTGAGACAAATTGCTTAGGGTTGGATTGTAGGAAGGGCTGTTTCCAGGAGACACACAGTAAGGAGCACATGAGTCATCCTTAGTCATTTAGGCATAAGAGACCAGCAACTCTGCTGAGCCAGGTGATGCAGGAGGAGACTGAAGTGGGATGTGATTCTGGAGTATTTGGTTTTCATTTAAAAAAAATTCCTTTTTTCTTTTTTTCCTCATTTCTTTGCAAACCCCTTTCCTCTTCAAAGTGAGCTGCAGCAGAAACAGTGCCAGCCAGGGAAGCAGTGGAGTCACATCCTTGGAAGTGTTCAAAAAGCATGTGGATATGGCACTTGGGAACATGGTTTAGTGGTGAACACAGTGTTCCTGAGTTGATGGTTGGACTTGCAGATCTTAGAGGTCTTTTCCAAACTTAATAACTCTGTGTTTCTACAATTAAAACATTTGTCTATTTGCTATCTTGCACCTCAATGAGTGGAAGTGCAGATGAATTTCCTGAAAGATGTGTGGTCTGAAAACCTCAATAATCAAAGACTTAAAATTTAGTCCATCTCCTCAAATTACTCAAAGAACACAAAACTGGCTGCTGGTGGAAATTCTTAGCATGCATTCTAAAATGGCCTTTAGGTTTCCTTAGAGAAGCTCAATGTCTGTCTGTACCTGTTAGCTCAAAAACTTTAATTCTTGCTTGATTTTTCACTTTTTCCCCCTCCCTACTTCTCTTTCAGTTATCACTCAAACTGAAAATGTGGAAAACACAGAATATGATAGGGAAAGAAAACAGATAAATCAGAACTACCCACAGTATGACCCTTTCTTCATAATCCTGGAAAAGAAAGATACAGTGAGAAGGAAAAAAGAATAAAGAAAAAAAAACAAAAGGAAACCCCCTGAGACGAAATAATCCTAATTAATCCAGATAACAGAAAAACTCGAAGATGAAAGAGAAGGAAATTCAATTCTTGTAAAAAAGATAAGTGGACAAAAGTGCTTTTGGTAACTTGTGCCTGGTTTTTCCAGCAGGATAACAGGCATATCTTGTGCTCTCTGTACAGGTAGGATTTCCTTGACACCTGCATGGACCCTTGCCAGGGAAAAGTGCAGAACTGGGCCACAGTCAGCTCTCAAATGAATATTATTTCCCATGGGATAGCACAGCTCTTCTCATGGCTGGGGCAACAGCACCAATATTTTCCCACTGACATTTATAAAAGATATTTCTTTGCTTTCTATCCCAAATATTCATGTTTGAATTTTCAGACTTTTCAGTCATAAATACAAAAGTTTATGTATTGGAGAAGCAATGTGTAGCTACTTACAGACCCATCCAGGCTTCCTTTTTTGGGAATAGGATTAAAAGTGTTTCAGGAGAGCACCTAAGGACGTGATGGCTGGAGTGCTAAACTGGTGGCAAGTGTCTTTTGAGCAGTGGGGATGAAATTATAAACCCCAGGGAAAATCCATAGAAGAATGAAAACTTAAACCAATGTGTTCTTCACTTTAAGGTTTTGGGGCTTTTTTTTGTTTAGGTGGGGTTTCTTTTGTTTGTTTGCTTGGTTGGTTGTTTGATTGGTTTTTTGTTGATTTGTTGTTATTGTTGTTGTTGGGCTTTTTCCCCAGCATTTAGAGTCATTTCTGGCTGTATTAATGAGAGAAGGAAGACCTCAAAATGTGGTGAGTAAGAAGCAATAATTCTGCTCTTGCACCAAAGTTATACCTATGTATTTATTCTGTTAAATTGTGGCTTACTCCTTATTTTTCATTTCATTCGAATTAAAGTAAAAATATTAAAACAAAATTACCTGTAACCTTGTAAAGTTGGTGACCATGGTAAAAATAAAACCTATTAATCAGCCACATTAATCAGATAATGGCCAGTAGATATGAAGATTAAATAACTCCCTGTTCTCCAAACAGTGGATGATGGGGTCCATTCCAGTGGTGTCTCTGTGAAGCTTGTTTTTCAGTTGCTCAAAGGTGCATTCTTTTAATCACTATTAGTAAATTTAGTATCTTTTGTTCTGACTCCTTTTGCTCATGAACTATGAATATGAAGGTGAAAGAAATAAGAAATCCTAAATTTTGTGGTGGTTCTTCTGTTTCTGTCCCAGTATCACCTTTATTAGAAAACAGGATCCTGATTTGTCTTTTAGCTTGAAGTTCAGTAGCTTCTTGGATGATTAGGAAACAACTTTCTTACCAGTTTATCCTGGATATAAGGAATAACTAAAAAGAAAATACTAAAACGTCTTCTTACTGTGGCTTTTTGCTTCTCTAACATTAAGGTTGATAAATATTAATGAAATATTTTGAGTTCAATGTATGTTTAGTTGTTCAGATTCTATGTTAGGTCTTCGGGAAGCAGAGAAGCCTGTATTCTTCCCTCAGTGGAGTGAGAGCGTGGTTCCTCCATTAATTCAGGACATCAGGGGGACAATGAAGGAATTGCATGTTGGCAACTCACATTTCCTCTAGCCTCTGGATAAGGGATTTGAGTCTTGTGCTTGCTGCCAATCCCTTAACGATCTTACACACCCTATAATCACCCTAAAAATTTGGAATAAAAGGGGGAAAAAAAGGACTGAAAGGGAAAAGAAAACTCCTGCAGGCTGCCTTAGCCAAATATCTTGGACTTGAGAGCTATTTGATCATTAGTCTAAGTATGGATAATCGGTGTAATGGTAAATAAAGAAATTATACACTGAAATGGAAAAATCACTTGGTAAAAGCCCAAAGAATTATTTCTTTTCTGGAAGCTAACATTCCCAGTGAAAGGCAAATGCTATTTCCCCCTCATTGTGTGTCACTTCTTGAGGTGTCTCGCTGCTATGTGTGTCTGTATTTTTATAGTGCTCCAGTGCTGGGATTCCCTTGTGAAGTGTGGCTTCAGAATCTGCCAAAAATGTTGAGATGTACAGAAAAATTACATCTTCATTGTGCAGAGCTTAGACTCAGATGAGGTTTTAAATATTATCTCCCACATGTAATGGATTTCCCCTGATTTTTTTTTTTCTTTTAAATTGTAGAACCAAATTTAGGAGATACTTTCATGCAAGTTTGTATTGATAATCTTTTCACTGAGGATGCTGTGGTAGACTGAAGAGTGCTCACAAGACCAATTCACTAGAAGCCACTGGAAGAAGAGATGTTAACTGTAAAATTACAAACATATGCATCCATAGAAAACAGGGATTTGATCCAGCAGTATTTGCAATCAGGGCAGGATTCAATGACAAGTTTTGGTTTTTTATAGGCGGGCATGGCACAGGAATGTTTAGACTTCATGCCACTTCTCTCAGTTATCTCTATATTGAAGTTACAAGGAAAGGAAAGATTTTTGCTCCAAATAATTAATAGTCCAGAAATTAACAGAAAGAATGGGGAAAAAAAATATGTATAATCATAAAATTGTAGAATCATAGAATGATTTGGGCTGGAAGGGGCCAAAATTAAAATTTTTCTGGTCCAACCCCTCCTCAATAAGAGGGGACATCCTCAACTAGATCTGGTTGCTCAGAGCCTCAAAGAAGTTGTGGAGGACATGGGTGGAGATAGCTGAGGAAATGGATTTGGAGAAATATGGGGAGAAATTAAGGAGACACATGGAAGAAGACATTGCTGGGAACACAACTGGACAGGTGCTGTTGGAGGAAAGTGCTCTGTGAAAGGGGAGTTGTAGCTCTGTGGGGACTGTGACCCATTGGTAACCCATGCCAGGGCAGGAACAGGTATCTGCCCATGAGAGATTTTTTTTAAAAATAGCAATTCTAATGCATAAAACATTTAAATAGTTTTATTTTAAAATATGCTTGACTGGATCAAGGTGCTGTGATACAGGTATGCTTGGAATGAGGGCAGGTTCACATTGCTTTCAATAAGCAACAGTCAGGCACGAGTGTACATCTCCCATATACAATAGTTCTGGGTGCATCTCTGTGATGCCACGACCATACAGTTACTGATTCTAGAGTCAGACTACTCTGGTGTCTTCTCTATATTCCTCTGAATGTTCTACTCCATGTGATGTGACTGTGCTTCTAGTGATTTTCTCAGCCTTAATGAAAGAGCTTATTACAGCACTGGGAGTAAGAGTTCACCTCAAATTTTCTGACAAGTATCTTCAGCACAAAGCTAGTTTTCTCTGCCTCATATAAGCTATTGGACTTTGATAGTCCCTTTTTTATCTGGCCATCAAGTACAGTAAACACAAAGGGCAGTGGCTCTTCCACCCCATAAATCGAGATCATACCCTGTACAAAAAATGTCCAATAACCAAGGCTTATTAAGTCCTCTGTGACCACACTGAAGTTTGTAATTTGACAGTGAAAAACTGAAATGTATCTTTATTTGTGGTAAAATAAGCAAGATATAACTCCATAAAGGGGGAGTAATAAATATCTATGTACTAGTAACAGTGTGTGATATACCAAGAGACAAATTCTTTGCTTTAATAAAATTGCTCTATGTAGACAAAGGTGAAGAGGCCAAGTTCTGCATCTCATACCTCTTCCATCTCCTCTAATTTGTGCAGCTTCTTGGTTCAAAAACTTTCCAAGACCTGTTGCAGGATAAAATGGAGATTGAGTAATGGCAGAGATTTTCCAAGGATTTGATCTGTGGGTGTAATTAAAAATCCAGTGGCATTCTGCATGCAGTTAAACATGAGTGGACAGAAGACTAGAGGACATTCCCATTGTGCACAGGGAGAGCAATCCCGAGTTCTCAGTAATGGATGGAGCAGATGACCTCAGAGGCTTTTGCCATCTCTAATTTTAATATTTTCTAGAGCTGCTTAGAAATACATAGACACATTTAAATGATTCATGAGCTTTGTATACCCAAGGAATGCTGTGACATCCTGTAATAGTCTTGGCATAGAGCAAGGCAGGAAGAGCAAACCATCCTCTTGGCCTGAATTTGCCAGAGAAGTCTCTGCTTTCTCCCCATTGATGAAAGTTGTCATTTGTCCTGCAGTTCCCAGTGTGTGTCGCTGGCAGAGAGGAGGGAGAAGGAAAGGGGGAAAAAGAAATTAAAAAAGGGAAAAAAAAGAAAAAAAGAAAATCTCAAATCCTAAAAGTCATCATAACAAACTTGCCACCGAGCGAAGTTGCTGTTTGGCTGAGCGTGGTGACTGCTGTGCTGTGACAGATCCTGTCAGGGAGGCACTGCCCCAGCTTGCAGGTGTAAGCATGACCTATCAAACTGAATGGGAGCTGACAGAAGGGATTTCTGCAACGTGAAACGGAGAGCTGACATGAAAACAGTGACGTGTGAGGGACCGAATCACCGCAAGCACAACTGTCACAGATGATGTCCAGAGAAATGACAGGAGAATACTAACTTTACTTGATGTCAGTTTAGTTGTCCTTTGTGTTTGGAAGAGTAACTGCTAGGAAGGGAAAAAAATTTAAAACACACAGGAAAAAAAACCCAAAACACAAACCAGCAAAAAATCCACTGCACATCCATTTCAGCTCAACATGCAAAGCAATTTTGTGTCTTCTTGCAATATTATTGGCATAGACAATTCTATTTGCTGGATTTTGTTGACATGCCTTCCTATGGCTACAATGGTATGTTTGTATAAACTATTTTTTTGACTGAGATTTTATTTAGTCTTCTGGCAACACCAAAGAAGACCTGCTATCATCATTGCTATTGGTTAATTACTTCTGCTTCTACAAGGATGAAATTGGTTACCTTTTGGCAGCAAGGAGCAAATATTTTTAATACTTTCTGTGTATAAAAATTAAAACTATGCCCTAAGATATCTAAAGTTTGTGTCACATTGTGTTACAGACTGTCTGCACTGGAAAACATTTCATATCTGTTACTCCTCCTGACATGCTTTTGTGTAGCTCATCAACTCTCTGGGTCAGGAGCAATCTCTTCATCTCCAGGCTGTGTTTCATGGAAATAATTTCATTGTAGAGTAAAAATGGCTTTACTGTATTGAAATTACAATAAGTGCATGAAACTCTCGACATTGTCATGGATTATTCAGTAGCTAACAGGATCAGGAGCGGTGATGCTGGACAGATGCTAAAGACACCATGGCTCAAGAGAGAGGAGACTAACCATGACCTTGCTACTGCCTCTGCCTGTGCCAGGTGGGATGACAGGACTGGCATGAAGGCAATGAGGTGTGAGGGTAGTCCTTGAGCAGGAAACAAGGCTCCCACTTCTCCCATACTTCTGGTTTTAACTAGAACACCAAATATGTTTCTCCAAGCTCTAAAGCAAGGTGGATTCTAGAATCTTTCCGTTTTCTGTGATCAGACTACCCTGATGTAAATCCAATCCCATATTCTTCTTTCTTTCTGAGCAACCAGACATCCCCTAGGACAAATTACAGATGATGAGTGAAAATACAGACTGGAGACAGCCCCAAATGGTAAATTGCTTATTCTGCTGCCTTAGTGATTTGATGTGGTTTAAAAAAGAAACAAATAAAGAGACAAAAATCCCCAAAATTCAAACAACTTGAATTAGGTCTGGTTCATATAAGAAAAGAGCAAAGGCTAGTAGAATTAATATTTTCAAATGACGACAGAATTGGAATTTCAAGGCCATGTTGGACAGGACACTGAGCAACCTGGTCTAGGTGGAAGGTGTCGCTACCCATGGCCCAGTGTTTTGGAATGAGATGATCTTTAAGATCCCTTCCAACTCAAACCATTGTCTGATTCTATGGATGGGGAATAATAACCAGAAGTTGTTTTATCTGATCCTGAGTAAATCCCTTTTTCTTTCTCCACCTGTTCTTCATTGGGTATCTGCTGCTTGAGGCAGAGATTCACTTTCCTTGTGAGTCAGATTCCAAGTCTAGAGAAGTCTGTGGGAGTATTTCCATTGACATCTCAGGGCTCTGGATGAGCCCATCAGCAACTGTGCCATGCCTCGTTCAGCTGGGGCACAATTGCATTTGAAGCCTTCAAATGCTCCCACGTTGTAAATAATAGTCAACATCTCATCAAATTAATTCGGCTGGCTATCAAATTAGATCTGATCAAAGCCTGGAATATTTGTTTATAAACACTGTCTCTTTATTTTCATTTGTTTTAATTGAAGAGGAGAAAAAGCCAAAATTTCAGAAATGTCTTAGAAAGTGGAACTAAGGCAATATTTATTTCAGAAAACTAAGACCTTTAACCTTATTAAAACTCCACATATATATAGCCAGAAAAGCCTTTTTTTCATGTGAATGACATATTGAAGTAAAACACACAAAATTATTACATTTGAAACTATTGAAACAGTGTCAAATCATTCTTGACATGCTGGATTTTGTTGAGCTACTGTTCAACAACGGCATGTTAGAATTCAGTGAAACCTCCATTTTCTGACAGAAAACAATTTTATCCAAAACCAATTGAGTCTTTTCTAACACAAATGAATTCTGATCATAGAACAAATCACATAATAAATGGTACATGTGATCAAAGGTCTAACAAATTGCTCAGAAATGTTGAGATTATATGATAGATTTTCTTTCTTTGGGAATTATATGCAGATATGGCACCAGCCACAATATGATAAAAGACTTGGAAGAAATGAACTACCTGTAAACATTTCTCATTCATTATCTTGAGTTTCTGCTACTGTGTGACAAATCATTAGTTGTAGTGTAAGGCAAGCTTTAAAAATGTAATTACTTAATCATGCAGTTAGTTCCCCATCAATCCTACCAGCACTTGTTCTTAACTAGCTTTAAAGAACAAAATTAGGAGTAATTTGTAAGCAAAAGTAATTGAGGAAAGGCTGATATTGCCAAGGTGTTGACAGCACTGCACATGGTGTTATTTCTTTTAATTTCCCAGCAAAGCAGTGGTCTGCAAACTTTGCTGAATAGTACTGCTGGTTGGTGGAGCCTTAAAACACATCCCAGTGTCTGAGCACTGAGGTCAGGAATGGGGATTTTCCTCATTTTGTGTCACCTTCATGGTGACACCTGCATGGGAGGCAGAAAGGAGTCATGGGATGAAGAGAGGATGGGTCCATAAGACCTGGGTGTTAGGCTTACAATTAATCCTGTTTGGTTTTCAGAGATCTTAACATCAGGAACAGCACTGACCCAGAAAAGGGAAAGCATATGTTGAGAGCAAGAAGAATCAGAGCTTGTAGTCAGGGAATGATATATTTCATAAAGCTCCAGAGGATCTAAAGTAGGGTAAAGTAGAAATGGGTGGTGAATATGAACTTTTTAATGTGATTTGTTTCACTGGAGAGCATAGATTCATCAAAGCTTGAACTGTCACAAGGAAAAATTTACTTTTAACTCTTTTTTCACCTGTGAAAATCCTGAAAAATTATTTGAAATTACTCAGGAGTCTGGTCTGGTCATTTCCAAGGATGAAAAAGTCCTGATTTTAATCAACTTGTGAACCACAGTGTCTGCTTATATCAAAAACAGTGGCCAGAAGGACCAGTGAAGTGATTGTCCCCTTGTGCTGGGCATGGGTGAGGCCACACCTCGAGTTCTGTGTCCAGTTTTGGGCCCCTCACTTCAAGAAAGACATTCAGGTCCTGGAGTGAGTCCAGAGAAGAGAACACAGCTGGGGAAGGGGCTGGAGAGTGAGTCCTGTAAGGAGCAGCTGAGCGAGCTGGGGGAGCCCAGCCTGGAGAAAAGCAGGCTCAGAGGGGACCTTCTTGCTCTCTGCAACTCCCTGACAGGAGAGTGGAGCCAGCAAAGGGGATTGGGCTCTGCTCCCAGGGAACAAGCGACAGGACAATAGAAAGTGGCCTCAAGCATCTCCAGGGGAGGCTCAGGTCGGACATCAGGAAGAATTTCTTCACTGAAAGAGTTGTCAGATATTGGAAGGGGCTGCCCAGGGAGCTGGCAGAGTCTCCATTCCTGGAGGTGCCAAGGGTCAACTGAATGTGGCACTCAGTGCTCTGGGCTGGGTGACAAGGTAGGGTTTGGGTACAGGTTAGACTGGATGACCTGGGCAGTCTTTTCCAACCTAAATGATTCTGTGATCCTGTGATGCTCATTTTATCTATCTATCTATCTATCTATCTATCTATCTATCTATCTATCTATCTATCTATCTATCTATCTATCTATCTATCTATCTATCTATCTATCTATCTATCTATCTATCTATCTATCTATCTATCTATCTATCTATCTATCTATCTATCTATCTATCTATCTATCTATCTATCTATCTATCTATCTATCTATCTATCTATCTATCTATCTATCTATCTATCTATCTATCTATCTATCTATCTATCTATCTATCTATCTATCTATCTATCTATCTATCTATCTATCTATCTATCTATCTATCTATCTATCTATCTATCTATCTATCTATCTATCTATCTATCTATCTATCTATCTATCTATCTATCTATCTATCTATCTATCTATCTATCTATCTATCTATCTATCTATCTATCTATCTATCTATCTATCTATCTATCTATCTATCTATCTATCTATCTATCTATCTATCTATCTATCTATCTATCTATCTATCTATCTATCTATCTATCTATCTATCTATCTATCTATCTATCTATCTATCTATCTATCTATCTATCTATCTATCTATCTATCTATCTATCTATCTATCTATCTGCTTATCTATCCATCCATCTATCCAGCCACCTCCCTATCCAGTGCAGTCCTGAAATAGTCAAAATGAAAATCAATTATTTAAAAACTATACATTCAATTAATTTTGGCACCCTTGCTGTTGAAATAACATTGAAACAGGCTGGAAATAACTCTAACTGTTCTGAAAGGAAGGCAAGTAAAAAGAAAATATTATTTATGAAATCAAATAGGAAAATCAAAAATTACATATATTTCTGGGGAAAATAAAAACCACAGATAGCTTTGTTACCAAGATTTTATCTTCTTGTACTGATTAAGTTTCTACGAAGGATGCTGCATATGGAGGTAGACTGTTCAGGGCGATTTCTCTACACCTATCTTGTATGATATGAGGAGAAAGACTGAGGATAGCCAAGTCAAATGGCAAGAAACCAAGGAATTTTACAGAGGAAACTTGCCTGCTTTTTATCAAATTGTTCATGAAAACTAGTGTAAAGATGTGTGTCTTTTGAAAATTGCTATTTCTTTTAGGGAAATTTGGTCCTAATTTTGGAGGAGAAAGTGTTGGATCAGTTTTCACTGGTTTGCAGCAGCCAGAAAGGCATAATGAAAACAGGAAAGAAGGAAATTAAGAGTTTTCTGGTACTGTGATCTATGCCCTCACAAGTGCTTGCAGACATACAATGGAAGAGAGTGGTTTTTCAGAAAGGAGAATCCTTCTGGTCGGGGGTGAGGGCTGGAGAAAGATATTCAAAGGGAATGTGATCTGAGGAAGAAAATGGAAATGGCTTGTGAAGGTTAAAGTTCATTGCATAAGGTGTCTCTACCCCAGCTTAACTGAAACTAATTAAGTGTGATTGCAACACATTTCTTTTCAATAATTGTGCCTGTGGGTTTATTTAGGACATAATGTTGAAGGATCTCTTAAGGCACAGTCCTCGTTACATCTGATCTGATCACAGCATGTTTGTGTTAGCCCTCTCATCTTCACCAAGGGATGAGAGATTTAATAAGAACCATACACTCAGCTCATCTTAATAACTTCTAAATCACTTCAAACTCCTGCTATTACCAATCCTGCCTTTATACCGTGCACTTGTCTTGCCTGTGAGTTGCAAATAGGAAGGGAAAAGAAGGAAAGTTACTTTGACAGGACAAGGGGGAATGGCTTCAAACCGTAAGAGGGCAGACTTGGATGAGATATTAGGAAGAAATTCTTCCCTGTGAAGGTGGTGAGGCCCTGGCACAGGTTGCCCAGAGAAGTCATGGCTGCCCCATCCCTGGAAGTGTGCAAGGACAGGTTGGACTGGGTTTGGAGCAACCTGGAATAGTGGAAGGTGTCCCTGCCCATAGGACTGGAACTAGTTGGTCTTTGAGGTCCTTTGTAACCCAAACCATTCTGTGATTCTGTGAAATATTGCACACTCACACTGCAATGTGGTGCTTTGCATCATGGCAGTTCTAAGAGCTGGAGGAAATCATACCAAGCAGTGCACTCAGGTAATTGAACTTCTCTTTTTCCTTAGGCACATTTTGTGGGTGGACCATGATTTTCATTTGTTTTAGCCAGCAGGTATTTCAGCGACAGAAACAACATTTGCCTGTAGGGGTTTTGTACAGAAGATCAGAGTGTGAATAGTGTTTTTTCTTGTGATTAGGTGGATGAAGAGAAGCTTATATTACCTTTTTTTTTAAAGACAAAAGCAAAATCTCTCAGTTCAGTCCTTGAGTTGGTGTCATGTTTCTGAGCATTGATCTGGAAGGTCTATAACACTGTTACTGAAGCTCTGGAAGAAAAGTGAAAAAATACCACCAAATTGTTAAATGTGTATTAGATGATGGCTCTGAACGCTGCTACAGCTGATGGTGCCCTTTAGTCCCTTTGGCTTCTTCAAGAACAACTTGTGAAGAAACTGAATATTGGCCAGTTTTCCAACCTACTTAAAAGACCTCTTTGAGGAAAATAGAGTTTCTGTGATACAACTGTCACAGAATCACAAAATGGTTTGAGTTGAAAGGGCCCTCTGGAGATCAAACTCCCTGCTAAACCAGGTTCACCTGGAGCAGGTTGCACAGGACTGTGTCCAGATGGGAATATCTCCAGAGGACACTCCATGACCTCTCTGGATAGCCTGTTCCAATGCTCTGTCACCCTCACAGTAAAGAAGTTTTTCTTCATATTCAGATGGAACTTCCTGTGTTTCAGTTTGTGCCCTTTCACTGGGCACCACGGAAAAGAGCCTGGCCTTTAATGCTTCATCTGATTCAGATTAGGATTACAAACTATGTAATTAATCCCATTTTCATGTTAGATGGATAAATAGTGGATGCCTAGATCTAGTGTTTTCTTGTTTGACTTTTCTTTTATACTTGTAGATAAAAACCGGAAGCTCCTGAGAACTCTTTACCTGTCTCCCTAGAGACACCAATGTCACCGTCTCCGAGGATCTCTTTTCTTTGACCCAAGTGCTGAGCTGAGGCTCAGGCAAATAACATCTAGACACCTAAAGGGGATGAGAAGAAAGATATTTGAGGGCTTTATCCCCATCTCATGACCAAAAGTAAGTCTCCAATGGAACAGGTCTCTCCTAATTTTGCATTGGCATATATTCTTAAAATCAAACCAACATTGCAAATGTCCTTTCTAGTGGCTCATTCTGCAACATTAACATTTTGTATTCAGTAGCATTTGAGGAAAGATGGTTCAACTTCACACATCCAAAACCTTGGATAAAGGCAAAGTGAACTATCCCCACAGAAACCTTTTCCTCCTGATCAGCTCTCACCCCAAAATCTACACCTTCTAACCTCTGTCTGGAAGGATGGGTCTTGTTTAACAACTGCATAATGTGATGGTACTGTGTATTTAATAAAACTAGTGAAACTGCTTCACAGTGCCACAGATTCACTTGCTGAACATGTCATGAGGCAGAATTTTATAGGCATTGTAAAATCTTTTTACCACACACAGCTGCATTACCCAAAATTACTCAAATCTGCAGGGCATCTGAAACACACACTACAGCAATAATAGGCTTTGCTGCTTAAAAAGTGATTATGACTAATGCACAAAAAACAATTATCACCAAGCTTAATTGCAAAGAATTAAGCACAGCATATATATATATATATATAAGTATACACACACAGACACACACACACATATATATATGTGTCTGTACATCACATTCCATATCCAGTTTCTTACTAGAAAAGAGTATCTAACAAAAGTAAAGATGAGGGCAATATGGGTAGTTCTGGAGGGGGCAGGGGGGAACGGAAAAATACTAAACAAAAAGTAACCTCACAAAAAACAGACAGAGCTTGTTCAACAGAAGATATGGAAGTCAGCCAGAAAACACAGACAGTGATCTGAATGTTAAGGGTGAAGAGAGCTTTTCTAAGAATGGTTATAATTGAAATGAGTATAAGAAAGATATTAAGCCATTAGAGAGCATCCAAAGGAGGGCAACAAGAATGGGGAAGGGCCTTGAAGGAAGGTGTGTGAAGCAGCTGAGGGCACTTGGTGTGTGCAGCTGGTGAAGAGGAGACTGAGGGGAGACCTCATTGCAGTTACAACTGCACTGATCTCTGCTCTGTGGGGACCAGTGACAGGACCTCAGGGAATAGCTTGAAGTTGTGTCAGGGAAAGTTTGGGTTGGATGTAAGAAAACAGGTTCTCCCCCCAAAGGGTGGTTGGGCACTGAAGAGGCTCCTCAGGGCAGTAGCCACAACACCAAGGCTGACAGAGCTCAAGGAGTGTTTGGATGATCCTCTCAGGCACATGGTGTGACTCTTAGGGATGGTCCTGTGGAGGGCCAGGAGTTGGACTCCATGATCCTTGTGTGTCCCTTCCAAATCAGCATATCCTGTGATTCTGTGTGAGTTAGAGATAAATGTCCACTGATAGCACACCCACCTTGGGAAGGATCTGCAATGGATCTTCAGCTGAACACTGCAAAACAGGAAAAATCTTAAACTCTATTTATTTCTTGCATATATCTTGCCACCTCCCAGAAACATAAGTCTTAAAAGACTTTATAAACCAGAAGTGCAATCTGTGTTTTTATTTATTCCCATCCCTGGGTGTGTTCAAGGCCAGATTGGATGGGGCTTGAAACGATCAAGTCTAGTGGAAGGTGTCCCTGCTCATGGCAGGGGTTTTGGAATGAGATGATCTTTAAGGTCTTTTCTGACCCTAACTATACTGTAATTCTATGGTTGATAAAAGCTGAATTAACTTGTTTTTCATCAGCTTTTTTAAGCTGTTTTTGAAAGCATTTAGGTGTTCAGCCTCTATGGTGGTGTTTTTATGAATTTCCATGCAGAATTATCTGCCTTGTTTACTGATACTCTTACATGCTGTCAAGATTGTCTGGCTGCATGACCTGGAAAAAGCCAGTATACCTACTATGCTGTCTAAATCCAGGACACCATGTGGTATTCCACACCTGCCTTCTGCCCATCCCCCAAGATTGAGTCAATACAGTGTCTGTATAAAGTCTTCTTATAAACCAGCAGAACAGGTACCAACTGTTTTATTAGAATCATTGTATTGTTACTTATTCTTCAGCTTCCAGCTGTGGTGGTCCTTAAAGAGGGAGAGAGTTGTGATTAAAGCAGAAATAATTAGGAAAAATGAGCTAAACCCTCAACTGTTGCCGGCTTCATTGACTTCAAGAAAATTAGGTCAACTGATGTCAATTGGGGGCCCCACTAGTTGAGTTAGCTCTTCCTTCTGCTTCAGGCTTTTGCTGTGACCTTCAGTAATTACACCATACAGCAGGCACACAAGTGGAGTGACTAAGTTGTCTAAAATGAGGTGGATAAAACACCAGAAAAAAATACAATTATTAGTAGTAGTGTGAATTGCAGTAAGGCCCACAGACTGGAAAAGGCACTATTTGTAGTGTGGAATCAGACATGGATAGGATGATGCCTGGGAATACTCTGCTGTGCTGGCAAGGCTCTGTCAAGCAATACTCTCACCCCTGGCTGTGGATCACCGTGTTAACAACTGTGTCAAGGCTTCCTTGATTGTCCTGCTACAGATGAGTCGTTTGATGCAGCTTTAACTTTGAATTAGTAAACCTGCAACAGCAGGTCAGTGACACAATATGCCTCCTCCCATTAAATTGATAGCACAGCCACTGGATTATGTCTATGCAGAAAAACTCACATGAATGATTTGGGCAACAACATTGGAACACTCTCCTCCAGTAGTTTGGCTTTGAGGAGGATAGTGACCAGCTGTATGGATAAAAGCACTCCTGTACCAGCTACTCTGACTCCCAGAATTGTCTCTTGCTCTGTTTAAATATTCAGCCCTTGAGGATGAAGAAGTCCAGTGTACCTCTGTGGTATCTATTTAGCTCTACTCAAGATATGTCTTGTTGAAAACTGAAGTTCTATGACAGACACAAAAAGTACATACTGGCATGAAGATCAGTAAAGAACAGGCTTTCTGCTTGGATGCTCTACAGGTATAGATTGTTTTGGCTGGATTTAATCTTTTTTAAATGATTAGAATGTCAAAATATATATATTACGATGCTGCAGTATTTATATTTTTTTAAAGATTAATTTAATCTCAAATTTAGGCATAGGACATTAACTCAACAGCTGCTACAGTGAAAGACAGACTCCTTCAGAAAAAAAAAAAATCACCCCACATTTCTTAGATATTTCTCTCCAAATGGGACAGATTTCCTTCTGGATGTGTGCCTCCTCATCTATCAACCATTAAGGGAGCCCAGATGACTTGCTTGGAATGTCTGCCTGGTATTTTAATGATAAAATTAAGGAATGACTCACACTTATAAACTTGGGGTTTGCTGAAGGAGGTTAGAACTTTCAAAGCCCCCCAAAAGTTAGAGGGTATTAGGTATTTAAAGCCAAACTTTGGGTAGATCTGGGGTGGTTCTCCTAGAGAAATAATAAAGATTTTTCTGAATTTTTTTTCCCCATCAAAAATGAAAAACATAGCAGCCTTTGAGTAAAATGCCAGATTTTTTGGTGACATTTTCTCAAACTTTGAATTTTTAAAAGACACTAGATTTGTGACAAGAAAGTGCCAGTTTATCACCAGTAAAAACCACACAGAATTAATTTATGAACTGTGAACCATGAAAGTCAATGGGAATTAGGTGGTTAAAGTCAAACTTTGGGTAGGTCAGGGCTGATAACCAAACTGCAGAGGTGTAATAAGTTCTGCTTTACAGGAAAATTCAGTCTTGCTTTGCCTGCCTGGTGCTGGGAAATAGTTAAGCAGTAAACCTCGATGCACTTCAATCAGGATCTCACATGAAAAACTACCTAAACTTACCAGTAAAGCAGAACAAGAACCATTTGCCTTTTTTTTATATTCAGTGGCCCAGTTTTTGGAAACTGCACTGTTTGAATAGGAATCACACTTCAAAATAATCCCACTGGAAAAAAATTAACTAGATACACAAATTATTTTTATCCTTTAATTTCTGCCATATAACTTCTATAATAACTTGCCCAGATTACAGTGGAACTTCTGAGAACTCCATCACCATATTTACAGTAGGAGAGCTTAAGGTTTCCAGATATAAACCAGGACTCTGCATAACTAAGTGCTAAACAGACATTGAAGAGGACCTGCTCTTACATGGTAGTCTTGTTAGCTAGAACTTTTGAACCATATTTTAAATATTGCAATTCAGCTGTCTGAAAACCAGAGAAAAATTTATGTAAAGCTTTTGAAATTTAAAGTGATGCCTCTATTATTTTCATAGAATTGGAATCATATCTGTATGAAGTTTTTCATCTTCATGTTTATGTTATAGTGGAAAAATTAATTCTGTATTTTTACTGGTGATAAACTGGTAGTTTTTTTGTGTCAAATCTGGTGTCCTAAAAATTCAAAATTTGAGAAAATGTCAGCATAAAACATCTGATATTTTACTTAAAGGCTGCTGTGTTTTGGATTTCTGGTGAAAAAAAAATCAAGAAAAAATTTATTAGCTCTCTAGGAGAACATCTGTTTGTGATTGACTTAAGTCATTAGTCTGGTGTTTTGTTTTGGTGTTTTTTTTCTCTTGAGAACCGATCCTCAAGCCTGTTTCTATCCTTTCTAATAAAAATCTCTGATTTTCCTCTATCGGTTTCAAAAAGACCAAAGTGCTCCATTTTCACAAGGGGGAGAAAATAGCAGTGATTAAGTTGAGCTCCACACCTCTCAATAGAAAACAGAGATTTTTTATGGAAAGCGGCCACAGCTGCACATAACAACATGCATTAGTGCATCTTGCAGGGAAATGAAATCGAACAGCAAGACACGATCATAAGCCTATCTTGGAGTGTAGTCAATTTGTCCAGTAAATATTGTGGCATTAACAGTTTTATTTGTTGATCATTTCTGATGTTAATGGTAATGGGCCCCTTTGGTATTGGGATATTTATGTCTGACAGCGTGGTGCAATTTACATTAATAAGACTCATTAATTTCAGATGGTTTCTACTATGGAGGAAGGAAATATTAGAAGTATTTTGTGGGATTTTTTTTCGGCATTAGTCTCTCTCTCTCCACACAGCACAGAGCCACTATGCTACATGGTTGTACAACAATGAATGCTCCCTTGTTGTTGCTATTAATGATTTCCTTGCCTGCCGAAGATGAGGGTGGATGGCTGCCTCTTGGAGAAATTATCTTGTTTCTACATAGTGTTTAGATTTTTTTTTCCTTAATTTTCTTCTCTTTTTTTCCCTATTTATTTTGTTTTTCTTTGTTTGTTTGCTTGGGTTTGGGTTGCTTTTTTGTTGTTGGGTTTGTTGTTTTTTGGGGGGTTTTTTTGTTTGTTTTTTTTTGTTGTTTTTTGGTTTTTTTTCTTCTTTTGTGTGTGTGTGTTTTTTAGTTGGTTCATTCATTGGTTTTCTTGGTCTCTGTGGAACTCATAATCTCAAGCAAAACCAAAAAGCATTTCTATTTCCTTCTCCCATTTTGTATATCCTTTTTGCCTCCACGATGATGCCAATCCTGGCCATCAGTTAAAATCTGGCTGCTAAAATTAATTACAACTTTGTGGGAGGATCTATAACAGAAATGACAATTGCTTCCTTGAAAATGGTACGAATGACTCAGTTCTTTCCTGTGTTCAATTTTTATAACAGGAAATAGAAAGCTAATTACTGGTTATTAAGGGCTTTCTAAATCTTCCCCTCTTTTATTAGTTGGACAATGAACAGTTACTTCATATGAGATGGGAAAAGTCAAAGCAAATAATTTATTGGGACTGATTTCCATAATGGGTTTTCAGGCACAGACTCACGGCACTGACAGCTGACATGACTGCCACTGTCATGCCTTAGCTTCAAAATGTTTTCTATCCTTCCTGAAAATGGAAAATTCAGTATTTTAGCTCTTTAGAACTGAGACAAATGTGCACTGAGTCACAGTGTTTAATTCCACAATGCGAAGATTTCATTTGGGTTGTGGTTTTTTGAACTGTCTTCTCTTATTTTATTTTGCAGGCTCTGAAAAAAAATGCACTTCAAGAATGTACTTTTTCAAGATACACAGAAAACATGAACTTTCTTAAGGAAACTAAGCTATTAATTGTATATGTAAAGCTGTATATGTAAAGCTGAAGCTTTAGGATTACAATGTGAGGTTTTAATACCAGTAAAAAAGGAAACACTTAGGTTTTCATTCTGATCCCATTGAGGAAAGAGAGTTGGGGCTGTTCAGCCTGGAGTAGATAAGGCTTCAGCGAAATCTTAGAGCCCCGTCCAATACCTAAAGGGACTCCAAGAGAGCTGGAGAGAGACTTTAGACAAGGATATGAAGTGACAGGACAAGGGGAAATGGCTTCAGACTGACAGAGGGCAGGGTTAGATTAGATATTAGCAATACATTCTTGGCTGTGAGGGTGGTGAGGCCCTGGCACAGGTTACCCAGAGAAGTTATGAATGCCCCATCCATGAAAGTGTCCAAGGCCAGGATCTTACAATGGTTTGGGTTAGAAGGGACTTTAAATATCATCTTATTCCACTCCCCACCATGGACAGGGAGCCCTTCCACTAGACCAGGTTGCTCCAAGCCCCATCCAACCCAGTCTTGGACACTTCCAGGATGGGGTAGTCGCAACTACGCTGGGTAACCTGTGCCAGGGCCTGCCCACCCTCATATACTTCATATACATTCATATACTCTCCAAGCATTTCTAACAACCTTCTTCTTTCAGTTCTTCCTTTACTGATTGAATAAAGAGATGAGTTTTGATAGTCACAGACAGTCCTGCACAGAATCCCCCCTTTTTCATGACTTGTTGACAGTTTCATTATTTCTGTTGAACCGGAAGCATAAATTCATGCTCTTCCCTTTTGTCTCACCACAGACAGATGCTTAACAGCAGTGGGAAAAATAACTGTCTCCCCATTTCCCTGGAGCAAACCAAAATTGCTATGCCTGGAGCTGAGTGAGATTTCAGTGGCAAGCTGAGAAATGTACATTTCTCATGATGGTCATGATTAAACTTTCCTCTTTGTGTGTTCACGTCCTTTATTTCCATCAAAGACCAGAGAGGCTCTGTCTGTAATACAAACTCTCCTTTGGTCGGTGCTAAAGCTGCTAACAAAAAATGCAATAAAACAATAAAGGGAGATATAAAATAAAAATAACAATGCAATGGAAAAAGTTTACTATGCCGAATTAATGTCCTTATGGCACTATCATATTAAGGCTCCTTTTCATATTTACATGGTGACTGCAGAGAAATACAGATAAGTTTTATTTTCACCAAGTGTCCCACCTACTTCACAGCCATACAGTTGTCTCGCATATGAGCAGCTTGTGGGTGTCACCTACTAGTTCCCCAAGGTACAACTCTGTTAATTCACTCAGCAATATCAGGTTAGTCCTATGCAGAGTGGGGGATGAACAAATCAACAGCTGACTTGCCAAGGAAGACTTGGGGCTGCTGGTGGGTGAGAGGCTGGACATGCCCCCCCCATGTGCCCTCCCAGTCCAGAAACCCCCCTGTATCCCAGGCTCACCCCACAGTGTGGGCAGCAGGGGAGGGGGGGGAATCTGCCCCTCTGCCCTCTCAGTTGAGACCCCACCTGCAGAGCTGCCTCCAGCCTTGGGGTTCCAGCACAGGAGGGACATGGAGCTGCTGGAGCGAGTCCAGAGGAGGCCACCAAGTTGATCAGAGGGATGGAGCAGCTCTGCTATAAGGGAAGGTGGAGAGAATTAGGATCTGGAAAATAGAAGGCTTTGAGGTGACCTAATTGCATCCTTTCAGTACCTGAAGGGAGCCTACAGGAAAGATGGAAAGAGACAACAGCATGGAGTGATGGGACAAGGGGGAATGGCTTCAAACTGAGAGAGCGTAGGTTTAGATTAGATATTAGGAAGAAATTCTGTACTGAGGATGGAGAGGCCTGGCACTATAACCTGTCCTGGTTATAGCGACCAGGACCAGNATCCAGAGGAGGACCAGAGCCTCAGCAGGACTGTAACTGCCACTCTCGACCGGACCAGGAACATCATCCTCACCAACAGGTTTCTTCTTTCCCTATTACTTTGTACTCAAGGGGGGACAGATGGTGCTCAGTACAGGGGCTGACAAACACCATCCTGTTCATGCCCCAGGGTGCTGGGTTACACACCTGGGTTTTGTGGGTCAAATGGACTTTTTCCTCTGTACCCTTGTACTTGTTGTGATCTTCCAATTAAATTGTAGTTCTGACTTGCAGTCTTTTTGTAAGTTGGGTTCATTTTCTCCTGCCAGTTTACCTTTAAACCAGTACACACAGGTTGCCCAGAGAAGTGGTTGCCCCATCCCTAGAAGTGTTCAAGGCTAGGTTGGAAGGGACTATGAGCAACCTGGTCTAATGAAAGGTGTCCCTGCCAACAGCAGAGGAGGTTGGAACTACATGATCTTTACAGTCCCTTCTAACTCAGGTCTTTCTGTGATTCTATGGAATTAAATTGTCTGCAGGTCTGAGCCATGTCTGCTTTGATTCTGTTACAGATCACAGAATCATTTTGTTTGGAAAAGACCTCTGTAATCATTGAGTCCAACCTTTGACCCAACACCACCATGTCAACTGGACCAGAGCACTGAGTGCCCCATCCAGTCTTTCCTTAAACACCTTCAGGGACAGTGACTCTGCCAGCTCCCTAGGCAGCCCCTTCCATTGTCTAAAACCCCCTTCTGAAGAACTTCTTCCTGACATCCAACTTAAACCTCCCTTGGTGCAGCTTAAATTCGTGTCCTATCCTCTTGTTGCTAGCTGTCTGGTAGAAGAGGCTGACTCCCACTTTCCTACATCCTCCTTTCAGGGAGTTGTAAAGAGTGATGAGATTCCCCCTGAGCCTCTTCTACTCCAGGCTAAACACCCCCACCTCTCTCAGTTGCTCCTCATCAGACTTGTGTTCAAGCCCCCAGGTGCTAGAGTTCGCCTAGCACTCATCCAAAGATTTTCATGGGCATTTTGGATTAACATGGGCCAAGAACCATTTCAAATACAAAATTGAGATTCATCATCTCTGCTTTGTTGAATAACAGTGATATGGATTGCTCATTCACATACACCAGCCAAAGTGCATTTAGAGCCATCTTGATGCCACAGTGACTGGTATTTAATGCAAATTTCAGGTAGTCAAATCCTAAAGGTCATTTGAACAAAGAATTTTTGGTTCCAGAAAATTTTATCCAAACCTGCCAAAATACATTATTGAATTTCACACACAAGTGAAGTATTTGTCCTGTTCAGTCCTGAGTTTAACATACTTCACAACCAACTCAGGTGAATTGTGCCTTCTTTGAAGTCCCCTTGATCATTTCTTCAAGTAATTTCAACCCTTAACACAAATCTTGAACAATGTTGGTTTTGTGTCCTTGACCTAAGTCTTCTCAACTCATTCTTTAACATGTAGATCCTACTCATCCTCCTTTTTTCCCCTCAGTCACTATTTGCCATCAGACCAAATCTAGTTGGGGTTACAGGATGTTTTTATCCACTGCAGAACATTTCAACCTGCAGTTTGTGGTGTGTGAATATGGCTTAGTGTGATTTAAATTCAATCCACAAATTTTCTGCCCTCTCAGGCTTCTGGATAATTTCTATGTCTACATTATAGATTTCACTCAGCCATTGAAGTGCAGAGAACTGCTAACAATACTGGCCATGAATGTGTTTTAGAATATGGAGGTTTTCAGAGTCTCAGTGAGTTAGGAACATAATATTGTACTTAGATTCTCTGCCATAGCACCTGGCTGTTATTCAGATGTTTTACTGCACCTGCATTCGAGAGAGGGTAAAGGATTTGGCTCATGGACCATCAGGGACTGGCAGAAACCAATTTTCTGTAAAGTCAGTGAACAGAGAGGAAGCTGAGGTGTGTTCTGTGGAAGCATAACTCTCACTGAGACTCTTTCTACTTGTTCAGTAACAACTAGCTGGCTTTGACATTCACAGTTATGTCTGAATGTTGTCATTATTTGTGGGTTGAAACTTTGCCATTACCAAGTTATAGAGAGATAATACTACTTGATGTCACCCAAAAAAGCAAGAAGAGAACAACATCCCTGGAAGTGTCCAAGGCCAGGTTGGACAGGGCTTGGAGCAACCTGGTGTAGTGGAAGGTGTCCCTGGCCATGACAGGGAGTTGGAACTAGATGATCTTCAAGGTCCCTTCCAACCTAAACCATTCTGTGATTCTACAATTCTAATATACAAATATCCATGAACCAACCTAATTGACCAAAGGACATACCTTAAGATATTCTATTTGTTTAGCGGCAGATTCCCTACCTGTGAGGAGTAAAACCTAATTCTGTCTTCTCCAGACAAATACTACCAATACTTGAAAGTGAGGTAGTGTTTATTGTGGGTGAAGAATTTCACTTTTTAAGATAGGCATAGCTGGGAATTATATCAGACTTACTCCTATTGTAAAATCTACTATTATTTCTTTATAATTTTGTCAAAACTGAGCCATTTGGCTAGAAAAATTCTTAGTCCACACTTCACATCCAGCCACTCAGTTTTGGTTTTCTCTTTTTTTTTTCTCTTTTTCTTTTTTTTTTNTTTTTGTTTTTTTTTTTTTTTTTTTTTTTTTTTTTTTTTTTTTTTTTTTTTTTTTGAGTGGTGGATTTTAAATTCTTTTTATTCCTTTTTCTTTTATTTTTTTCCCCCTTTGAACTGTTTCTGCTAAAAGATCTTACTATTTCAAAGAACAAACTAAAAGAATCATCAAGACTTAGTTAGTCCTGCTTGAAGAATCACTTAAAACAAGATCAGGGATGCTGTTCATGTGAAACCTCCCCATATTTGGTCAAACTAGAGGGTTTTGGAAACTGCTCAGTAATAGGACAGTGCAATTATCCAGTGGTTTAGTCTGAACTCAGCATGACTCAGCCCCTCACGTCTCCTAGAACACTGTAGATCCTTGTCTACTTTTCTAAGCTCCTTGGTCTCAGAGCTGGGCAACTTGGGCCTGGAAGTCTGTAAAGTACATGGAGACAAGGGAAAACCTTATGAGCAGCTTAGCAGGGGGCTTTTGATGTGGTAGCAGAGAGTAACAGCCAACTCTTGCTGTTAACTGCCTCTGTCAATGGGAGCTGAGGTTTGAATTCTGTGAATAGATTTGTGCTGGCAGAGTGCAGATCAGAGGAGGAAAAAAGAAACTGCAAAATCCATTAAAAATATATATAGTGGAGAAATATGAGTCCATTTTTGTTGCTGTCTAGGTGGTTACCTGGCCTGAGAAACAACTCAGGTTTCCTGTGGAAACCAACCTTCAACATGCTGTTGGAATGAGTCCAGAGGAGGCCACAAAGATGCTTGGAGGGCTGGAGCACCTCTACTAGAGTGAAGGCTGGGAGAGCTAAAGTTGTTAAGCCTGGAGAAAAGAACGCTTTGGGGAAACCTTCGAGACCCTTCCAGTGCCTAAAGGGTCTCCAAAACAGTTGGAGAAGAACTTTGGACAAGAGCATGAACAGATATGACAAGGGGGAATGGTTTTAAGCTGAAAGAGGAGATACTTATATTGGATGTTAGAGATAAATTCTTCCTTGTGAGGGCGGTGAGGCCCTGGCACAGGTTGCCCAGAGAAGCTGTGGCTGCCCCATCCCTGGAAGTATTCAGGGCCAGGTTGGACAGGGCTTGGAGCAACCTGGGATAGTGGAAGGTGTCCCAGCCCATGGCAGGGAGTTGGAACAAGGTAATCTTTAAGATCCCTTCCAACCCAAACCCAAGCATTCTAAGATTCTATGATTCTATGCTATCAGATCATTAAAAACTCTATCTTATGGACTAGCCATATGCTAACAATCTTCATCACAGAACTGTTAAAATTAAGAATGTTCATGTCTAGCATTCTTAGAAGATTCTTTCTTTGGTTTGTTTTTTTTAATCTGAATTTAATATCTGACAGTCTCAGATGCCAAGTGAACCAAACAACTCCTGCTCATGGTTCTGAGTCTGTCCATTTCCAGTTTCAAAGAGGCACTTGACTTCCAGCCTTCTCATAGTGCCCTAAAAACTGCAGCCTGTTTTCTCCAAGAAAACTGAAATAGGAAATAAATTAGTTGTAACCACTGTCAATGCCAATTATCCAGACCATGTTATGTGTAGGTATTGCTTTACTCATCCAAACAGTAACACAGACAGCTGCTTACAGAAGTCACCTTCTGAAAGGTGCTTGTGTCCTTGAGGAGAGCACCAGGATATTTCTGTGATGTGTGACAGCTGCGTTTGCAGTTGTTCCTCCATATCTGAACATATTCCCTAAGTGAATTTGCTGTTGGTTCTCTGCTGAAAACAAGGTTCCCATTCTCAACGGTGACACAGCTTGAAATAAATCTACATCACTTAAAAAAAAAAAAAAAGAAAAATAAAAAAGCCACCGTTAAGAGTAAATTAAAGCAGATACGTGGTCTTTGATCAAGTTACGAGCAGGCAGAAGTGTTAATATACTGGAGCATTTTCACAGCGGAAATGAATTACACCATAGGCCCTGCAACTGTAAAGTCGAGCGGAAATTGTAACAAAAAAAAATCAACGACTGAGTCTAAACTGTGAAGGATGTTGGCAAACGTCCAGGAAAAGGTATGGTTGGTGCCAAGCTTGCATAAAAGAATGGTTTAACAGTCACTCCAATTGCTATAACTGCCTCTCTTTTTTTTTTCCTTTTTTTTTCCT
>VXBX01001705.1:31456-56348 GCA_013400415.1 Scytalopus superciliaris | reverse complement strand
TTTTTCTCTTTTTTTTTTTTTTTTTTTTTTTTTTTCTTGTAGCTGTTTTTCCTATTGTAACTAATCTCATTAAATAAGACCCATTGTCTCTCCCCCACAGACAACAGGCTCATTCACAGGAGCTGTGCCAGGCATTGAGATCCTTCAGCGGGGTTTGAAAGGGACAACAGCGCATCATAAAAAAATAGAACGGATTGAGGGTGTTCCACCCTGAAAGGCAAGAAAAAGCCTTCACGGCATGTCTGAAATTCAGCACCATTTGAAGACATCTACTGGAAAAGCTTGTGTGAAATCCTATCAATTTCTAAGATTATTGGAAGGTGGGAGAGGGAAGTATTTTGGGCATGTCTGATGATTCCATAAACCAGTGGCAGCATGACAAAAGAGGGGATCAACCATCAGGATTAGTGTGTGGGTGATAGAAGGAAGGAAAAATTTAATGCAGGGAAAGGTCAAGTTTAAGGATCTGATGGGAACTGGAAAATTTTACATTAAATTATTAAAGAATTATAGCAACTCTTGTTATAAATACCTCATCACTTTTCCACTGCTTCCCTTGTTTCACAAGAACACTTGGATAAATTAAAGGTGGTCATGAAAAACTTCTCAGGAAATAAAGAAATCACCCTAAACTTAGTGATAACAACAATGCAGAAATGGGTAAATGAACATCCTAATAATTATTACTGTGCATAACCAATATTTACAACTAAAATTCTGAGACAAATCTGAGTATTTGGACTCAATGGTCTTAAGGTCTTTTCCAGTTCCAATGGTTCTATGATTTCACCATCTGAAGTGAGAAACTTGATCTCACGGCCTTGAAGCCTAAACAGAAGAGAACAGCAGAGTGAAGGCAAGGAAAGGAATAGAGAAAAGTGCCACACTCAGATTAGTTCTGATCTGACTCCCATGGGAGTCTGTGCATCCCATCGAACTCTGGGATGTCGGAGAATATTCAAGTTCTACCAACAACATCACACTGTTGCATTATATTGTCTGGATAATATAGCCTGCTCTTCAGATAAGATAAATAGATTGGTCAGAATCATAGAATATTAAGGTTAGAAAAGACCTGTAAAATGATAGAGTCCAACAGTTAGCCCATCATGCAAATTGATTCTGTATAATTGGAATGCAGCTCATCTGTTCCAGGACCCAAGGAAGTGTCCCTAGGTCACCTCACTTTATACTTAGGAAGTTTCTTCATGTCTGGGCATTAAATATGGTCTCCTTGTGCTTTATTAACTCCTTGTGCTTTATTAATGGGAATAGTAATAACAATTTACTTTTGTAGCCTTAAGAGTCACTTACTANAAAATTTTCTTTTGTAGCCTTAAAAATACATAAAAAAAAAAAAAAAAAAGTTATTGTAACCCTCAGATACCAGATGAGGAAACGCTGGTCACAGCAAAGGCAACAACAGTCCTTTAGTTGACCTTCTGTTCATTTGTGGGCACCTCCAAAGCAGATTTCAGCCATTTGCTTTTGCATTTATATTTATCTGGTCTTCTCACTATCTTGTCCTTCTCTTCTTTTACATTTATTTCACATATTCCCAGCAAAGCACTAATGCTCCTGTGCCAAGTGTTCACCAGACTCAGGTGGCAGGTAGTCACGGGAAGACAAATTAAACAAACCCTTGGTTGTTTCATAGAATTGTAGAATCATTAAGGTTGGAAAAACCCTTTAAGATCATTGAGTCCAACCCGTAACCCAGCACTGCCATTCTCACCATTAAACCTTCTTTCTCAGTGCCACATCTACACAACTTTTAAATACCTCTGGGAGTGGTGACTCCACCACTAATCTGGGCAACTTGTTTCAATCCTTGATCACTCTTTCAGTGGGCAGATTTTTCCACTGCTTCAGCTTGAGGCCATTTTGTCTCATTCTGTCACTTGTTACCTCCTAGGAGAAAAGACCAGGAGGTGTTTTCTCACTACCTCACCTCACTACAGCACTCTCTTTTAGGTGTCTCTTTCAGGTGTCCTCATTCAGGAACTGAGTTTAAGTGCTCAGTTCAAACTCTCTGCACCTCCCCTGTGGGATTTTATAAGGAAACTAATAGACTAGAGATTCTACTTAAAGAAAAAAATAACAAAGAATTTGACTCAAGTTTGGGGGTTTTTTGGTTTTTTTTTTGTTTTTGTTTTTTGGGGGGTTTTTTTGTTTGTTTGGGTTTTTTTTGTTGTTGTGTTTTTTTTTTTTTGTTTGTTTGTTTTTTGGTTTTTGGGGTTTTTTTGATTAAGCATGGCCAATAACTTTCAATCTTACTACAGATAGTCAAGATCTTTTGGAGTCTTGAGCAGCACATGCTTGGGTTGTCCTGAGGAAGATTTCTCTGGCTGGCCAGAAAAACAGCATATGAATGGAAAACCAAATGCATGGACAGATAATCCTCATGTACAAATAGTACAATGATAGCTGCAACATCAGCTGCCATGTGAGTTCCCATTCACTGTTGCACCTACTGAGGACAGTAAGTGTGACCCATGTGAACTGATTACCTTGTATCCTGGAGAAGGAGGTTGTCACCAAGGAAATGCAGCACAAAGCGAAACTGAAATATCACAGACCCTGGCCTGTAGCAACAGGAATAACCACAAATATTAAGTAGATTAAAAATAACTGTCATGTTCCATCACAGAAACTTTATCCCTCAGACCTGGCACTTCTCTCCACAGTGGTTTTCATTAGCAGTTGCAGTTAAAACAGCCAGAATCTGTTCTTTTCATTTCTATTAATATCTTAAGAAACAGAGGCATTGTGGGCAAGTCAAACTCAGCTGAAACATGAAGGAAATCCCTCAGCTTTGGATCTCATTTTACACAAAGCTAATCTAGATTTAAACCTGCTGAATTAACTGGATTTGCAGTCAAGTTGGTTAGAGCTTTCTTGGATCCTTATTATCAGGTATGAGAAGACTCTAGATGCTCATCTGGTGTGGGCCACATATGCACAACACTGGAGTGAACAGAGCTATTAATATTTAATTATTTATATATATGTGTATACATATATATAATTATTTATATTTTATGCCTGATTATTTTCATCCCCAATGGTTTTAGTACTTTACATAGAAGTTTAGTACCTGGACTGTAGCTGTGTGTTACAGATGATCTGATAGTTCAGTGACAGAGATGCTTCCACTAACAGTAGTTTAAGGTGTTTGCAGAGACAGGAAAATTATTACTGATTACTTTTAGTGTCTGGGACCTTCAATAAAACTTTTAACTTAAATTAAAGTATTTTTCATGTTTTAACTCTTGCCTGTGATATTCCATGTATAATGTACTAGGAAGTAGGAGTCCATGGAAGAATTATTTCAGAACATCATGGATCTCTTCTGTATATTTGTAAACAGGGATAAATTTTGTATTGTTTCATTAAAATGTTGTGGTTGTGAAAAGGTGTGTCCTTACCACTTAACTGAAATTCCTTACAGAAGTTCTGAGACCTTCCTACCAACTACCACATTTGAACTTCAAGGTAGATGCACTGACATTCTGTCAAATACATACTGTGCTTGTCTTCATTTACAGAAAGAGTTTTTTGGGCTTTTTAAAGGAAAAAAGGCTCACCCACTTTGAAATAGGATAATGACTGTTAAAACTGTAGGATGCAAGGTCTTTGGGAAAGTTATGGTTATTTTGTTGTTACATGTAGCAAGGCACAAAAAGGAGCCCTTCTTGATTAGTCACCACAGCACTAGGAATAATATGCATAATAAAGAGTAGTAATTCACCCCAGGGCACATTCTTAGTACCAGCTCTTATTTAGGCTCACACACCCAGAAGAGATCACCTGCTCATCCCTCCCCATCCACCGCTGCTGTTGGATAGCACTGCCGTGAGTGTGGTCCACTGGTTTTGGGTCAGGCTGCTCCAGAACCTCATCCTACCAAATCTGAGATACTTTCATAGAATCATAGAGTGGTTTGGGTTGGAAGGGACCTTAAAGGAGTTCCAAGCGCCTGCCATGGACAGGGACACCTTCCACTAAACTATGTTGCTTCAAGCCCCATCCAACCTGACCTTGGACACTTTCAGGGATGGGGCAGACACAGTTTCTCTGGGCAACCTGTGCCAGAGTCTCACCACCCTCACAGAGATGAGCCTTCCTAGGATATTCTTCCTAATATCCAATATTATATATCTAATCTAAATCTACCCTCTTTCAGCTTAAAGCCATTCTTACTTGTCCTATCACTGCTTCCTTTGTAAAAAGTCCCTCTACAGCCTTCCTGTAGTGTCCCTTTAGGTACTGAAAGGCTGCTATAAGGTCTCCCCAAACCCTTCTCTTTCCTTATAAATCACCTGAATAAACAGCATGGTTTATGTAACAGACTGATTATTTCACTTAAGAAATTCTTATCCCTCCCTGTTGTTGTTTACAGGCAACTTTTCTATTCCTTATACATAGTTCAAATACATTTAGCCATCATTTTACTGGTCTAAGTGTTCCTTGAATTTCTGACTTTGTCTAGTCCACCCACATGTGAAGAGAATATGATGGTATTTGGGACAGGAAGAGTGGGATAAACTTCAGCTAACTCCATCAGTCACAGAAATAGACTTTTAAATTTCAGCTATTTACCACAATCTCCTTTTAAGTTCTTTCAAGCATCAGCTCTGGGCTCAGGATGCTGGTTTCCAGCATCATAATTTTAATCACTTACAGGTGCTGTTTGCCCCACTCCTGTCAGTGGAGACTGAGGCAGATTTTGGAGAGCAGTTCAGCTGTTCAAATGTGTATTCTTCCTTCTGGATTTGTTGTGTTACTTTTCATATCCTATTGACTGAATTAACTCACTCTTAGACTGAAACTGAGATCAAAAACACTCATGTGGACACCAACGTCATAGATGTCTGGACTAGTTAGGAAAGCTGAGTCACAGATTGATGATTAGGATGGATATAGTAGTCTATATGTGGTGTTACTATCCTGTCTATATTTAATTTAATTTTGATTAAATTTTTATTTTTTATCTGAATTTTTTATATTGAGTCTGTCACCAGCTGGCTCTCAACCTTTGACTGCAGTTCAAATAAATGGTTTCAAAGTATAAATACATTTGCAGTTCTGAGCCTGACTTGCAGAAAAAACCTCCAAACCCAGAAGATAATCTGATCTCTCTCAACCATGTGAAGAAAAACACACCCTCTTTATTGAACTTCATACTCTGTTCTGGCTCACTCTTATTATAAACTGTTGTTGATTATCTAATTCTTCTGGGCATATGAGCAATGCCAGAATGTCCGTTTTACATTAAAAGGATGCAGTTTAAAAAACAAAACAAAACCCTAAATACAGAAATAAAATATGTGTTTAATTAGGGCTTTAATCTTTCCTGAGCTCATTAAAATAAAATAAAAAAAAGTGGGGAATGGATGCCCATAGGGTCTGATAATATTTTCCTAGAGTGAAAACTACTCCTACAATATATATTAGTAAACATCCATTTGTGTTAGTAATTATCTTCAGTGTTTGGATGTCCATTTATTTCTCCTGATTTCATGTTCCGGTCCAGATCATTGTTAAATGAGCAACACCATAATAGCCTTGCTAGAACTGTTTGGACAATTGTTTTTCAGTTAAAGCTGAGACATAACTGATCTCTGTCTGCCCCACAGCTGGGCTGGCAGATCACACCAGACCTTTGCTTTTGGGGCAGAGGAGCTGGACAGAGAAAAATGCTATAAAAATTCAGAGACTTTGAGGCTAGTGGACCCAAATTTCAGAATATTAAATTTCTTCAGGGTATGAATAGAGTTTTCATTAGGTTGCAATAACACTAAAAAAATATAAATAAGAGCAGGAAAAAAAAAAAGACAAAAAGAACAACTTCAGGGAATGGATGCTCAAAATAAAGAGAAAAAAGGCTTCTAGTATGCAAATCTCTAACCACAAACTGATCAGCAAAGCATAAAGGCACAAGGAAGCAAGTGAAATTCCTTCCTTCATTAAAGGAACTTCATCAAAAATATCTGATGAAACCAGAAATAAATAATCCCAGCATATAAATCTAGAGGAAAGAGGAAAATATACTGAAGGAATAAGGATCACTGAGAAATTTCCAGATGTAGTCCTGAATATCTGAGAGATTTTTTGCAGTTTGGAAACATCTGAAGTAGGTAGAACAAAAATCATGGAATGAATCCAGGGAAGTTTGTACCAGTTTCATTGGCAGGTGGTAAAGTTATCTCAGATAAAGGTGAGGAATGGAGTGAAGGAAATAGATATTACCCAGTGTTCAGAGGAAATTGAAAATATTTTGCTGGTTCTGTGACTCAGGACAAAAATAAAGTGTTGATATTGTTCTTTAAATTATTAAGTTTGACCATACCTACACTTATGCATATGCCTATATACCCTGTCTACAGATTTGTGGTGTGGACATTAAATCAGAAATGCAGAATTGTGTGTGTGTTGTTTTTATTTAATTAAATCCTTTTTTTCTCAGTCCTTGTATGAAAAAAAAAAAGTTCCTATAAATAACTTACTACAAAAAAAATGTAATTGTAAAATTCTGAAAATTTTATATATCTCATTATAGTAAAAAAAGTTGGAGTTGTTCGAAACACTTCCACTCACCAAAAACAACCCAAAAAGTAAAATATCAGACAATATTTTCAAACCATCTTCTCTAGTCAAGTATTTTTGTTTCAATTAATTGTTTCAGTTTACATAAAGATGAAAACTGACACAAAGTAATGGTATTACAGAAACCTCTTATGAGTGTGAAACATTCTGGTCTTTTGTGTGTGAACTCTCAGTCTGTCCTGGACATTTTGTTTGGTTATTACCAAGCAGATCTGTCCCAAACCTTGGCAGAACAAGTCAAAAATTAAAATCTATAGCAGGCTTTGGAGAAAATCTCACCCCTTGTTCTGGCTCCAGTTAACTGCTATAAACAGAAAAGGGTAATGTTAATTTTCTGTGTAATATTGGCTGAGCCAATTAGGTTTTCAACCTTTGTGCCTGAAGTTAAGCATATAAATTATTTTTCAGGTATTTAAATAAAATTGGCTAGGTTTTCTGAGAATCGTTTCAGTCAATTTGCTTTAGACTTCATTAAAACTTTAGGTGATCGGTGCAACAGCATCGTCCATGTCTGGGTTAAACAGAGACTTTTCCTTTTTATATTTTAAATCCCAATTTGGATTAGGAACTCAGTTCTGAATTATGTTCTGAGCTTATTTCTAAATTTGCCAAGAGCAAAATTATTATAAAGCATTCCAGACAGATATCTTGTTCAGGACAGGGACTTAATCCATATAGGAAAACAAGAATTATCCTGCATATTTTAAAATGGCAATTTCAGCATGTGTTTTCATTTGAAACCAGAAGTTTTTCACTTTTTTTTCTCAGAGCAAAATAAGAGGCACTTCCTTCCTCTAATGCTTCATATGCCTATCTGGGAAGTGGGCACCACATGCATGATTTTGTTCTTATTCAAGGAAACCAGGATATCCCAGCTGACTTGAGTTATTGGTATTATTACTGAGATATTGGTATAACTGGTATTGGTATTATTACTGGGATATTGATATCATAAGCTGAATACATTTTGACTGTTTAATTTGACCACAGGACTCATTGCTAGACTTGAGGAGTTGTCTCAAAATATATAGCGTAACATGCAATACGTTTCTGTGGGAAATTGGTCTTTTCCAAGCATAATGTTTTATTCAGATTTTTAGGCTCTTGAAATTGGCGTTTTATGACCTACTGGTTTAACAGCTTGGGATCATCCACACTCTTTGAAGGATATGGCTTCAACGGGAATGGGCTCTGCTTGTCAATTTGCCAAACAGACACAGGGAGATCAAATTTATCCAACTGCTGTGAGGTTGTAATGTGATCCCATTTCTATGTACATACCACACATAGCAAAGTTCCAACCTCAGTTCATTATTAGAGTCTCTAAGTGCTGCGATAAGTAAAAAGGATCAAAAAGACAACAGAAATGTAGAACTGGATTATTGGAGCAGCCACTGCTTCACCTGAGATTGAAACCTTATCATTTTAGACACTGTATGTAGATGTAGTAATATGTGGTCACTGACCCCTCCAAATCATAGAATCATAGAATCATGGAATGGTTTGGATTGGAAGGGGCTTTAAAGATCATCTTGTTCCAACCCTGCCATGTGCAGGAACACCTTAGAGTGGACCAGGTTGCTCAAAGCCCCATCCAGCCTTGCCTTGAACACTTCCAGGAATGGGACAGCCACAGATTTTTTGGGCAACCTGTGCCAGGGCTTCAACACCCTCAAAGGGAAGAGTATCTTTCTACCATGAACACATATCCCTCACAGTAGCTGGTTATTGGAACCACTTGCCAAGACTACAAATAATTCATCAAGCGCAATCTGAAAGTAAGAAATATCCGAGTCTTTCTTATTAAAACACCAGTTGTGTTTTAACTGACCAAGAAGTGATGGGCTTCATGCAAGAAGTTGTAGGTACAAAGTGTGTGACTCACCTTGCATCCTGTTGGAAAGCTGTGCACGTAACACCAAACTGCCCCATAGCCTGTGGAGGTAATTTCTCTTTTCCTAATGTCGGTGTTTCAGATCACTTCCAGCAGCATAATCTTCTTGCATTTCGGTGAGCAGTGAATCATCCCTTATAATCATCCTTATGGATCCTGGATCCCTCCAAGACAAAGGACCTGCTTGGCCCCTGACAGCAGTACTGTTAATTTTGGTGGGATTTGTGTAGCAGCAAGGACCACTCCACTTGGTGGTTGTGCCCTTCACTGGTTAGAAAGTCCTCAGAAAATGAGTCAGAAACATTTAATTTTATCTTTTTAATGTAACTGCTTTTTTTTTGAGGTTTTTCTTAATCAAGGATGAAATTTTATTGCAATCTGGAAGTTGGAGCAAAAGCTTGGAAACATTGTTATTGCTGTTTATATCACTGTTTAGTTAGCAGTACTGGGAGGTATTAATATCATCCTCTGCATTATTAGAGTGAAATAAGTGTTGGGAAACACTGGTCATGACAGAATGAAAACAAAAGAATTAAAAGAAAAAGAAAAATTTCCTCCCTCCTATCTCTTTAATAACAATAAAATCTATAAAACAGCCCAAAGAATAAGAAATAACATGTTAGAAACAAACACGGATATAAAAACAGTAATAAGAACAACCACCAAATCTGCTCTTCAGACAGAAAATAAGATAATTAACTCTGCTCCCACCCTGATGGCCTCATTTGAATTTATGCAATTTCCTTTATTTTCTTTTTTGTTTGTTCTATTTTCCTTTACCCGTGTGCTTTTATCATTTCTGTTGTTTATTCATGGCAGAGCTGGTTGGAGCTTTCAATCAAAAAAAAAAAAAAAAATAGGGGGGGAAAAAAAAAAACACCACAAAACCACAACTGCATCATCCTCCAACTGGCCAACGTGGAGGTTGGAGACCACACGGGGATCAAAGCGATATGAGGACAACAGGGGTTTCATTAAAATGTTCTCCTCACTGCCTGAGGAAAGAGCAGTGAGGACAGAACGAGAGGGGGAGGGGGGAAGGGAAATCATCTGGCCCAAACAAGTTTAACTAAAAAAAAATCCAAGCAAACCACCTGTGGTCTCCTTGGAAACTGGCTTGCAACCCCTCCAGCCACCTTTTAATGAAACCCCAGAGCCCCTTTATTAATTTATTAAAGAATCTATTTTCTGAAGATTCATAAACCGCGCATAACTCATATTCCAACACATCTCTGCTATGCTAATAGCGCGTGCTGCCATGAATAATTAATTCTTTAATTAGTAATAATTAGAGGTTGTTGTATAGGTCAAACCATTGGGCTGACAGCATGCTACTGTCAAAATGTCATTTGAATTAACAGGGCTGGGGTCCTTTCAACACAGAATGATTCGTTGTTTAGGGTTGGTTGTCCCCTCCCCTCCAAATTTTATTGTTTTGATGGTGAGTTGCTTAAGAAGATGTGAAACACATTAAAGGAGATGTTTAATAGTATTTATGGCACAAAAGAAAAGGCTACAGACCTGCAGCAGGTGCTGATAGTGGTGGATCTTGGTCTGGGCAGTGTTTGTGCCCTTTGTGGAAAGAAAAACAGGAATGGGATGAAAGCAGTGGCACTGACATTCTGCACAAAGCCAAATCACGACTTTTTGGTCAAAATCACTGTTTACTCTCTACATCCCTGCAAGGGCTACAGTTGCAGGTCTAGTTTTCTATTGATGGATGGAAGGAACAGGAATTAAAACCTTGGAACTGAGACACTGAAATCTACATGCAATTCTGTGGCTGCTTATAGTCTGAGGGATTTTGAACCATTTTTTGCCACTTTTTCAAGGGAATAGAGAAGCCACTGGTATGGACAGTATTGAAAACTGAGTGTTAGACCTGCTCAGCACTATGGGAAACTGTACCCATGGAAAAAAAAAATGTAATAAGTCACCCTAGAAGTTAAACCATTTGATTGGAAAGAAGGGCTTGGGCAAGAAGACAGTTAAGAAGTGAAGGGAAATCACCAAATTTATGAGATAAATATGCTGAAAATATTGATTGTGCATCCATTTATTTCACTCCCGGATGTAGCATCCCTGAGAGAAGGGCAGCAGCTCAAAACAATTTCCTAGAAATTTCCTATATAATGCACTTAACATGTCATTGTCTGATTTCTTATGTCTTTTCTGCGTGAGGCAGCAGACATCTTCAGAGGCAGTGGGACTGTTTACCAAATTTGCACCACCAAAGTGAAGTGCTGGGGCAAGGTAAATGGTGAAATGAATGAGAAGAATCTGTCCTGATTTGAAGGGGGGAAAGAGGAAAAAGGTTTGATTGGGTGACTGCAGTGGTAGCACAAAATAGAGAAGATGTGCATCAGACATGGAAATTCAGCTGTGGAAAGACCCGCACAATCACAATTTCACTGATCCTAGCTCAGCTCAAATACTCTTCACATCACTGCTGTACCCAACAGATCCACATGCAAAGCTCTGATGGAGCAAGGGATTTGAATCATGTGTTGCATTTCTTTTCACTTGAAAATCCCCAACCTGAATGGGTTTGTGCCACTGCAGTCATCACAGAAATACAAATCAGCCTTAATCCTAACCAAAGTGAATGAAATGAAGTCCTTAACTCACAGTAGAATGGATTGGAGCCCAAGAGCCCACTCTTTTCAATTCCTGCTCTGACTACAAAAACACACATTCTCTCTTTCTAGGAACAACCAGCAGCCTTTTTATTCCTCTCTTCCCTGCCTACTGACAGAACAATTAATAAGTGGAGGCTAAGCAAATGCTAAAAGGGTTTGAGTATGTTTTCCAGTTAAAAGGATATTAGAAAAAAACCTTTACTGCAAAAACAGAAAAAACCCAAAAATATGACAAAATAACAAACCCATAATAATATATGCAGGGTAGTGAAGTGGCAGCTATTTTGCTGCCAGTCAAAAATATATATTATCAGAAATCCTTTTGTATGGTTACATATTGATGTTTTTAAAAAAAAATGAAAGAAAAAGAAAGTCGCCAGAGACTGTAGATAAAAGTTGTTTGCTGTTGACAATCCAACAAGGTCAAGCAGAATTTTACACAAAAGCTCTTTGAAATCTGCATCAAAGGTCTGGTTTGTAAAGCAGAACAAGTGTGGTGATGGTGGTGAACATTGTTGTATATCTGCTGCTCACAATACAGGGGACAAATTATGTTCTCCTTCTGGAAAAGTACAAAGGTTGATTGGTGTGCAAATGATTGAAATTAATATGTTAATCAGATTTTCAAAGTCAACAGCTTGTGATTGTGTTGTCAAAATAACCCCAATGGATGTTAATAGCAGTAGTAGAGTGTTGCCTCCAGAGTTAAAAGTGTGACAGAACTCAAACATTTGTCACTGGAGGAAACAGGGTCTGTGCCGCAGTCTTTGAACAGAGTAATTAGCCCAAAGTTAGAGAGTAACTGTTTCACTCATAGAATCATAGAATCACAAAGGTTGGAAAAGATGTCCAAGATCATCAATTCCAATTGGCAACTAATTATCCCCATGCACAATATACCTTATCCCAAAGTGCCAGTCTACTCATTTTTTGAACACTTCCAGAACTGGTTACATCTCCCTGGGCAGCCTGTTCCAATGCTTGACCACTCTTTCAGTGAAGCAATTTTCCCAAATAACCAGCCTGAACCTCCACTAGCACAATTTTAGAGCATTTCCCCTTGCCCTGTTGCTGCTTATCTGGGAGAACAGGTTGATCCCCACCTCACCACAACCTCATACATCTGTCTCTGTCTACAGCAAGATCAATGACACATTAATCTGCATGCCTGCTTTTCTGCAGACGGAAAAGCAGAGTGCCCAGGAACTTACAGAGGAAGATATAAGTGGTGTGTTCTTCTCAAACAATTTATTTCTTGCTTTTTCCTGACAGAAGACACAGTCTTTCGTTCTCTCTACCCATTCAATAGGTCTTGCAGCTCTCCCCAACAAAAGTCCACAGTCACACACAGTTTTGTGGAGCTGCCATGAACTCTGTGAACCACAATCTGTCTCTTCTGTTCCTCCTTCTGTCCACAGAATTTTCCATGTTCTGTTCTCTCACAACCAGCTGCACATCATTTCTTCTTAAGATTTTCTACAGTGTCTCTTAATCTCTTTTGTAAGACAGAATTGTTTTATTTTCCTTTCCACTGGTTTTTCTGCCCATTTCTTTCCTCAGTTCTGTTGTTCAGAAAACTTGCTTTTCAACTCACTCTTTCAACAAAGAAACTCTTCTTTTACCTTGTTTTTATAGTTTTACAGGCACCTGCCCAGGGTCTTGCACTCTTTTTTTTTAGTGGTTATCAAAACATCCCAAATTACCCACATATCTGGTCTCTTCGACCATGCCCTGTCTCAACTCATCTTTGTACCTCTCTGCTCATACATTCTTTGCTAAGACCAATGGCAAAGGAGGGCCATGAAGATGCCCAGAGGGCTGGAGCCCCTCTGCTCTGGGGACAGGCTGGGAGAGCGGGGGGTGTTCGCCTGGAGAAGAGAAGGCTGCAGGGAGACCTGAAAGTCCTTTCCAGTGCCTAAAGGGTCTCCAGGAGAGTTCAAGGGATTTTGGACAAGGACCTGGGGTTACAGAAAAAGGGGTAATTACATTAAGCTGAAAGAGGATAGGTTTAAATAAGAGGAGGGAGAAATTTTTATGATGAGTGTGGTGAGGCCCTGGCACAGGTTGCCAGAGGAGCTGTGGCTTCCCCATCCCTGGAAGTGTTCAAGGCCAGGTTGGATGGAGCTTGGAGTAACCTAGGATAGTAGAAGGTATCCCTGCCCATGGCAAGGGATTGGAACTGGACAATCTTTAGGGTCCTCTCCAACCCAAACCATTCTATGATTCTATGACTGTATTAACTTTATGAACAAAGTACTCCCTACCATAAATTTAATGTTAATATTTGTAAAAGGAGACCCCATATCCTGAAGTTTCTGTTTCCAGACCTCCCTTGTCACTGACACTCTTTGTGTCACTTTGGGTCAGGGTTGTATCATCAGCTGACACCAATTATTTTCCTTGTCCTAATTGTAAAGTATGACATATTATCTTAAATTTCTTTGCTTTCAGTGAGACTTTCTTTATTCCCTTATATATCCTTGTGATGAATCTAGGTTATGAACCCCTCTAATCAAAAACTGTCTGTTCTTGATATCTTTGGTCCAAGTCAGCCTGTTCCTCTGGGGACAGGACTGTCTCTTAGCTGTGCTCAAGTATCTTCTACCACATGACACTTCCCAGCTCATGTGACCCTTCTGCAGGCTGTTTATTATGCAATGCCACAATTCTAATGAACGAACTTTCAGACTGATTATTTATTTGATCAGATTTTCTTTTAGTGGTCTTTATTCCTGTGTCTAACACAACACAAATAATGCAGCCCCTTTCAGAGGGCTTTGCTTGCAAGGGTTTATGTTCATGCAGAGATACCCTTGCTGTGTTACTGCACAGAACTGTAGGTCCTTCTATACAACATCAACCCTATTATAGAATCATAGAAAAGTCTGAGTTGAAAAGAACTTTAAAGCTCACCCAGCTCTAACCCCCTGCCATGGGCAGGGACACCTTCCACCAGACCAGGGTGTTCAGAGCCCCATCCAACCTGGCCTTGGTTGAAAGTTTCAGATGAACTGGATCAGCCTCTTCAAGTGACTCTGAGTCAACAGAATGTGCCAAATTTGTCTTTAGTTTTCAGTGTGAGAGATGGCAAAACTAGGAATACAAACCAAAACTCTCTGGGCAGTGCCAACTAATGCCATGAAATGTATGTCTGGCCAAAGCTCTCATGTGAATGTTGGCTTTGACTTCACATCTAAGGTGCTGGCTTGACTTCCTTCCTATGATTTGACACAAGTATATCAGAACAAAAATTTGCTTTTGACTCTTTTCCTTAACTTCCTGCTTATGGCTAGCAGAAGGCCCAGTACAGTGCCTCCAGATTCTTTTTTCTTTTTTCTTTTCCTTTTTCCTGTATATTTTTTCTTCTTTTTGATTTTTTTTAACCTTTTCTTTCTCTGTTCTCATTTCTCATGTCTTCTTTCTTCTTCTTTTTTTTATCTTTCTCCTTTCCTCTTTCTTCTTTTTTTCTTCTTTTTTTCTTTTTTTTTTTCTTCTGTTTTCTTGTTCCTTTTTACAGTGCTTTAGGTATTTTATAAAATATACTCATCCCAAACATAGGTCAGGAAGACCTAGAATCCAAAATTCTCTGTTCCTGTCTGAATTCTAAAATTATTTTTCTTTTGTACATATAAATAAATGGACCTTCATCCTAGGCATAGGATTTTTCCTAGTTAGTGTGGTATCCCTTTGGCCTTGACAATTTTCCTTTCTGGTTATTATCAGAGTTATTAGAGATGCGCAGGTTGATTAAAACATAAAACACTGCCCTGAGGTATCCACTTTATTTTTAGCTCAGAGACACAATAGCCTTGCAGAGCTTCTGTGTGGCTTCTGTGGATTCCTCTCATGGTTCAGGCCTCTGGGGTCCAAGGCAGCCAACTCAGCCATCACTGGGACATTACTGAGCATCTCAGCATTTTAGGACATCTGGGCATTCCTTCCCAAAGGTTTAAATGAGAAAGAAATGCCAGGAACTTAACAAAGAGTTTCTTTACATTTCTCTCTTGAACATAAATTCCTAAAGGTTCTCTGTGATTGGCAGCTGTGTGCAGGAAGTCTGCATTGTGGTTGAGCCACAGTTCTGTCATCCCCACTCCATTTTCCCAAAATGCAGTGCAGAATTGCAGGACCACTGTGAAGACATTTAAAAATCTCCATATCTGGCCCTGCCAAGGATTCTCCAGGTAGGAAACACAGAAAAGTAGAAATGTCTCAAAAAAGGAAACAACTTAATGCATTCACATTTTTATTTAAAAAGTCACTTCCTTGAAAGTGAAATGCTTGTTGGGTTTGATGGTTGTTTAATGGCCATTGTCCCACTGTGAGTACTGGCAGGGGCACAGTAATGATCCCTCTCCATGGATTTGGGTTCCAGAGGGAACAGGTAAAGTCAAAACTCTCAGCTTCACACTGAAGAGTAAAAAAGAAATCAGTTTGAAGAGTGCGTCTGTACATCTTAGATATTTTTTCTGTCTGAATCACTGGGTTTTTATTCCATAAAGAGTATGTAGATGACATGTAAATGTTATGTAAATTGAGTCCATAGTCCATTAAAGCGCAATATTATAATCACTAATACCCTATAGGCATGGACAGATCAACCAACCAAGTTTTATTTGATCTTTGTCAGAGGCAGTGAGCCCTTTTATGCAATATTTTGTGTACATGCCTTTATTGTGAAGATCATCATTTCCAAATGTGCCCATTTGGTATAAATAGATGTTGTCGATGTGCATTTCTGCAACAAAGTTCAGCAAGTACATTACTCCCAAAAAGACATCTTATGGACTGACCAAAATGAAGGAATCTTACTTTCCACTGAGAATTTCCATCCAAAGTGATCACCTAATCAGTAAACTTGAACACCCTCCAATTGCATGCAACACTTACCCTTGAACACCTGCTACTTTCACTACCCAAATTAAAAGAAAACANACTAATTCCCCTGCTATCTTTCAGGTAGCCTGAAACACAGTAGCCAAAAAAAAAAAAAAAAAACAACAAAAAGACTGGAGGGCTGTTTAGCCCCTGCCTAGGAAAAATGTATTCCTTACTAATTGGCACAACACTTAATAAATATTAACTGGTTTACACAGCACTCCAGTTTACTTAATGAAATGGTGGTTGAGGGGTTAATGGGTTAATTGGGGAAAATAAATTAATCTTCAAATGTATCAAAATCTTATAAGTGATTTAGCCTAATTAATAATTTACATGTCAACATTTTTCCAGTTGCCACATGCACTTTTGGAAGATAAAGGTATAAATACTAAAAAGCAAAAAAAAAAAAAAAATAAGTATAAAGTCACAGTAAATTGAAAACACAAATTCAAAAGAATGTGGAGCTCTGTACAGTACAACCTCTTTCCTGAGGTTTGTACAGAGTTGTTCTTGTAATATTCAATGACATGTGTAGGGTGGTAATTAATAAAATCATTGAACCATACAATGGTTTGAGTTGGAAGGGACCTTGAAGATTACCTGGTTCCAGCTCCCTGCCATGGGCAGGAACACCTTTCACTAGACCAGGTTGCTCCAAGCCCCATCCAACCTGGCCTTGGACACTTCCAGGGATGGGGCAGCTGGTAATCTTGTCTTGGGTGCTTGTTTAAAGGTGGTGAGCAATTAGATCATCAGTAGGAGCCATGCTAAATACTGAGCAGAATACATAATATTTCTACAACCAGTCCTGTAATATTAATATTAATATTATTAAGATCCAAGTTCATTATATTAAAGATCCTGGCTCATGAGCAGAGAATTGTCATCTACATTCTAGGATATATGACAATTTTATGTGAACTAGAAATCAGACACAGAAGAGTAGTAGTCTGGGGTGTCAGGAATAAGTGACATGATTAAATTAGAAAGGCACTACTAAATCAACCCATGCAAACCTGATCTTGAGCACAAAGTAGACTAATCTCTCCCCAGCCATGCTGGATTTTCATTGCATTTCATTTTATGCACCACATAATGCAATACTTCTATAAAGTTTACACACATTCATGCAAGTAGTTTCATGTCTTTAATTCTCCTTTAAAAATTATGAACCCTTAATCAATGCAGCAATATTTCTGGGCTATATTTGAAATCTTTAATTGTTCAGTTTTCATATTTCAAAGAAATCCAAGAGAAGATAACTCAATGTTTGTGCATATATAACTGATCCTGAAACTTCTGTTAGATACAGTATCATCTTTTTTCAGGCAAATTTGTTAGTATTAAAGTGTTAGATCATCTATTGAACGCAACTGGTTTATTTCTTTTTGAGATAGCCATGTCTTAGTAGTGGAAGTAGCAACCCCTTCACATATGCTGAAACAAAAACATTAAGAAATGGGTGTTAAGAGTTAAAATTTTTGAACACCTACATTGTTTCAGAAGGGGGAAAAAAAAGTAGATTTATATGGAGAGATAAGAAATACCTCTCTATTAAAATCGTCCTATTTGGGAGCTTCTCCCAATTTTGCTATGAAGCATCCTCTTGGTTAAAGGATTATCATTTTGTTTGTTTGAATGATGGAAGGACAGAAGATGCATTTCACTATCCTTAAACCACCCCTGACACCACCAGATGAATGTCAGGTCTAGTCAGGAGAAACAGGAATGATAGGCATTCCTCTGCCTCCTTGAACAACTTATTCTATTGGAAATGACATTTACCCCTCATGAATGGGTCCTGCACAAAGGCTTTTTGTACCACAGATGTGACACAAACTTCTTTGGAACTCTCCAGAAGGTCATTTCTCATATGTATGGGAATGGGTTTCACCTTGAAAAAAAACCTCCCATCATTTTTGTTTAGTAAAGAAAGTGGGTGTTTAACTTAAATGATGTGTATTATAGCAATAATAAATTCTCCTAGTGAGAAAAATATCTGTATACATCTACAATTTCCGGACTGTGTCTTGTACACCACATGACAGGATGGAATTTGGAGGTGCTTAAACTCTCTTTATACAGATTTTTGTATTAGAATAATACACTTGAATTTTATGTCAGTGATGGTGAAAGCAAATTTTAAAGCAGAAACAATCTTTGACATACAGGGCATTTACAACAACAGCTAATTAATGTATTACCTATTTTCCTGTTTAGCTCATCTTTGCCTGCCTACCTCCTTCTTCTGTCTATCTATCTATCTATCTATCTATCTATCTATCTATCTATCTATCTATCTATTAATCTTCAAAACCAATTATGAAGTAGAGCTGCAAACACAAAGCTCTCATTCTGTGCTCTGTATACCCAAAGAAGAACCTGATACTAACATTCCTTTGGCACACAATTTGTAAAACTTTTCTTCTTTTCCTATAGACTTTGACTATGTGCCCTTGTCAGGACATGTGAGGTCACTGATGTTGTCAAAGATGATCTTTGTCAGTTATTGAAATGAGAACTAATTTGACCTAATCTAAGCTGACAGACAAAATGGTTCATTGGTAAAACAAGCCAATTCCAGAAACTGGTGCTAAAGGAGAGTACAGGAGCAAAAAATGTGGGTTTACTCTCTCAGTTCAGGTTCTGAAAACTGGGCTTTTAGTAGGGTTTAGCATAATGCATTCAGCTAGAGCTATTAGTGAGAAGAATGTGTGATATCATAATCTATTTACACCTTACATATAGCTCCTTGTAGCTTGTTCTTTTGCAATGTTATACAGTTAATTTAATTGCAATAAAATTAATGTTATGATTAGTGATATCAATATAAAGTCCAGGAGATACTGACATTGTGGCCAGGAAATTGCTCTGAAAAATCTATATCCCAGCAAATTTTGTCTTACTGGAATAGAAAATTACTGCTGAGTGGATCACATAAACCAGGAATTCTTGATCCTTATTGTTTCAGGGAAAAAAGGTTGATTTTCTTGAAAAGGATAAGGTTGACTGACTGTTTTTCGGGTGCTAAACTTTGCAGAGTAGAGGTCTGTGCTCCCTCCACCCAGACCCAGATATCTTGCCTCTGTGAATAAACTGGAGATGAACTTTAGTACTTGTGGAATTAGGGCCAGGGACGACAGTCAGTGCAAGGAAGATTAATGGGAGTCTGCATGCCATTAAAATTAATCACTGAAAATTAAAGATCCTCTATCTTCTGCTGCCCCTCAACTGTTGTTGATATGACAGTGTCATAACTGATCTATCCAGCTCATGTTTATCTCTTCACAGATAAATTGAGATATTCCATTTCTGCACAGTGGCAGCATGATCTGAACCCAGCAGTTTTCACATATAAGTGCACATTCCTTCTCTATGGTTCTGTTTTAAAACAAGGAAATGAAAAAGACAAAGATAAAATAATGTTAAACATTAGCCCTTAATATTTAGGAAGTGGCTGCCTTTCCCAAGGATCCTGTAAAGCTTTATGAACATGACATCTCTTAAGCATTCACTTCACCCATCAGTGAAACGCAGTCACCTAAGGCTGCTTAGACTGCTCTGAACATTTTCCCTTTAAACAGCTTTGAATGGAAATTGGCTCTTTGTTCAAAGTGAGAATGTTTATGGAAAATATTCATCTCATTGAATAATAAAAAAAAAATGTTGTTTTCTGCTGTCAAAACAAGCTTGTTTTGTTGTTTTTGCTTTGCTTTGGTTTGTTTTCTGTCTCAAAGCAGACAACTCTTGAGAGTACATTTAGACGTAAAAATGTTTTATAAAAATTTTTTACAGGAAAAGAAATGGCACATTTTTGTTAATTGATGAAACCTTGATGTTAATTACTGATGCCAAGCTGCGATACCTTGATCTGACAGATAAACTACGATACACTTGTGCAAAAGGGGAGTTTAAGTACCTTATCACTGAATACTTTACATTTCCTAGTCCTGTCTGAAAGTCACCGAATCTTCAAATGTTCAGGTTTGAATTCAGTAAATGAAAATAATTTAACAATTCAATGATTCAGTCATTGAAAAGTGTTGAGAAGTTTGAGAATTATGCTAAGTATGAAATGTGAAATAGGTTAGTTAGGGCTGGCAGTTTGCTGATATATGTGTAAAGGAAAATGTCTGAGGAAAATGCATTGAGACAATAAAAAGGAAAGGTGCTCTTTACGTAGAGTCAAGCAAACTAAACTGTTTTACTTAAACAAACAAAATTTCACTTCTGGCCAATTGCATTGATTTTAAACCTGCAAAACATAAATTATATCCTATTTTAAACTGAAAATTCTTCTAAGTTAGAAAAAAAAATACGGTAGTATTATTTTCAGTTTATAGCTTTTTCCTTGCAAATGTGCACCATCCCAAATAAATGAAAATATGAAATATTTCATTATTCACTGATAATATAAAGGTTTATCTAATAAAAACTTCCCTCCAGATCCATTTCTGAAAATCCTGAGAATTATTCTATCATATATATCTATATAGACAAATAAATTTAGATACTTAAATAAAATAACATATATAATCTATTATATGTTTTATATGGCAAAATCATCCTGAGATTGTTTGATGCGTGAACCTAAAAATAACTTACCTTCCCTCAGAACTTAAACTAATACTGGGCTTTCTTTGAAGTGTAGTTGTTTTTCTGGCACCAGAAAGATCAGGGAAGGAGCATTAGATGCTAAAAACCAGCTTACTTGTTTCCCTGGAACAGGAGCAGTTTCAGGGTGTTCATGTATCAACAGAAGCCACTTCTCTTGTGTTTTAATGTTTTAGTGACTGTCATAATAAAGGCAAGGGGATGCTTTCTGATATTGGCAAACAGAGATTATGGCAAATAAAAAAGCTGTATCAATGTGGTTCCCTTTTTTTGATTCAACACACGCAGTGCAAAAAATCTGTTTTCCCAATGTGAGTACGTGTCTGAATTTGTATGTATGTATTTCCAGTTTTATGTGACATGGATTCTTCTCCAGGCAGGCTCCTGTATTATGCATCAGATCCATTCTCTAGACTGGTTTATGGTGTGTAATTTCCCATTACAGTACAACAAGTCAGATTGCAACAGTGATATATTTAATAAAAAATTAGATACACTTCTACTGCGTCACTTTTCTTTTTTTCCCTTTTGTCTGTGATACTGACCACATCAAGTTAGTGTTTAAAATAAAATTACTCAAATCACTGGTGAATAAGTAAGATAATCTGCATGCTATGGGTTCTGTCTCAGCCATGAAGAATGAAGATGTTTTGTACAGTGCTAATGCCTGACACACTCCTGAGTTACGGGTCATGAAAGAGGCAGAACACTTACCCCAGGGACACAAGCTATCCCTCACCTAATATATTTTCCAAAAGTGCAATGTGCTCATAATTTCTGGATGTCTGTAAACTCAGAGTTATTACTACTGCTATAGTTTTGTTCAGGGTTTCTATCCAAACTCATGTTGCTGAGAAATCTCTCTCTCCCCTTGCAATTAGTGTACAGGTTAAAAGGTCAATGAAACAAATAAGCCAAGAAAATGCAAACCCTGTTCAACCCTATAAAACCAATCACTTTTCTTCAGGGGAGAAGTGAAAACAGACACCTTCTGTCATGGTCCGAAGATCAAAACCCTTGGGATATTGGAGATCCAAGCTTGGGAGTGCAGGTGCTGAAACTGGTTGTCTCACATGTACTGAAGTGTGTTGGCAGCATTTTCTAGCTACCACCTCCACCTTTTTTCCATTGAGGGTCCAGTCTCTCATTGTGCACTAAATCAGTCTTCAAATTCACATATACCCAAACTCGTATGTAAGACTAATGGACAATATCAAACTGGTTGTGATTCCCTGGTCAAAAAGTCCTGTCTTCTCTCTCAGTGCTGATCAGTGTTATTAATTCACCAACTTCTTCAATAAATTTCTGTTACGGGGCAAAAGCCTCACATGTTTTAATCCAGAGAGTGGATACCTACCAGAATTAGTCTGGGTAAAAAATCTAGCTGAGACACAAGGACTGGACATGACCCAGAATAATTAAATAGTTGGACTCGTTTTGATGGCTGGCTGGACCATATGATCCAGATGTTACTTCCAATCTAAATTATGTTATGAATTCATGATTGATATTCTATGGTTTACTTTAAGCTGATAGCACAAATTTCTGTTTTAATATGTACTTTTTAGTGCATGTGTTCAATAGCAACAGCAAAACAGACACTCTCAGGTAAGGAGTTACTGCCAAAAAGCTCTGAGGCAGGAACTGGAGAACTGCTAGAGAAGAGATTAAGGAAGTCCCAAAGGACATGAGACCAGAGACCATGAAAGGCTCACTAAAGCTAAGAAAGTAGCAGGGGCACAGAGCTGAAAGAACCTTGATGTCTTTTCTAGGCTAGAGGATTTGGGCTGTCTTGTACAGCCTGCTCTTCAGTAGTGTTATAACAATAGACATAGCTGGTCTGATGAGGCTGGGATCTACATGAGCTGGAAATTACATGCAGTGATGCTTTATAGACATGAAAGTGTCATAATATGATATGAATATACAGCTGTGTCTACACTAGGAAATAAAAAAGCACTAATATATGAATATAAGAAAAGGATATTGGTCATTCCTCTTGTGAAATGATAGTTTGGTGCCTGTTCTACTCTTGGTCCATGTGACTGACCTTCTTCTAAACCATTCCTGGGCACTATTTGAGAATTAACACAAGAAAGGGATTATTTTCATTCTTTTACAGTGGGTACATGTATGTTATCATCTTCTTCTGGAGTTTAAAAGAAACTAACAATTTCTGTGGCTAAGAGATAGTAATGTATTCAAAGAACTGGTCCTGACACCGGTTAACTTCTAGTTAACTTGTGATTGAAGTATCCAATCGGTTTCATTGACTCCCAGAGAGAAACGTGGACTGAGATCCAGGAATGGAGAGACATCTGATTTCAGTGTCTCTTTTTCTCTTTTAGAAAGTGCTTTATGAAATAGCATAAATAGCTGTGCTTAGACATGACTCATATTTTAAATCCTTTAGAGCTAGTACCTGGATCACTGGCCACCAGAATGAATGCTACTTGGAGTTAAAATAGGAGACTTATTCTCTGTGGTAGTCACTGTTATCAGGGGGAATGTTTCTGGGCTGTGGGAATTAATTAATATCAGGGGATAATTGCCTCATTCAGGTATAAAAGGCAAAAAAAAAGTAAAGTTAGTCAAGTAGTCCAAGCTATTCATGTTAGATTATACACAAAGGAGGAAGACAGGTACCTCAAGAAGATGACACCCCTTCAGACCTTCAGTTGCTTGTCCAGAAGCATGAAGTCTCCCACAGTCCTATCTTATAGTTGCCACCAGATGTTCTAAGGCAGACAGATGCATATTGACCATATAGAAAGACCACAATTACTCTCTATATGTAATATTTCCATTTGCAAAAGTGAGATGGATTTGATGAGTGGGGTACATTATAACTATTCACAGCTACCAGTAGAAGTCAAAACCATTTAGGAAATCTTTTCACGGCAGAGGAATATGCCCTTTATCAGAATCTGGGGAGCTGAAATCTATAATACATCCGGGCCAATAAAATCAGATCATTTAAATTAGTCTGTTTAAGTTCATCAAGTAGGCCTGCAGCGGGCTGGCATAAAACTGGACACTATGTCTAGGTTGAGTCAGCACTTTTTGAAGTAAAATGAGCCAATCCATTTAGATGGATCAGAAGCAGCCAGGTAAAGCCAATCAAGTGGTAGACTTAATCTGGAATTGAGTCCCATGCCTTCAGGAAAGGAGAGGAATTTGTACCATGTAGGTATGCTGACAGGAGATTTTGCTAAGGTCAAGAACAGCACAGATATATCTTCATTAAGGTCTGGCTTTAAGGAGAAAAATTTCTGGAATTAAGATGTCCATAGCAGGGTAAAATGCATTCCTTGTAATGACTTGGGACAAGGCTGTTTCTCCGGCACAGGTTTCCCATCCACCCAGGTCATGTCTGTAGAAACACTGGTCTGTCCTATTTATATGTGCTGGGCTCTTCTTCCTGCCTGAGGGTGTGGAACAAAGTGCCAGCTGGAATCCATGGTGGCATTCCTTTCTCCATCCAGTGTGGCCTCATCTGTGTTGTTCCCTGGGAACCAGTGGGACAGGTGCCTTTCCCTGAATGATGCTGGCATGTTTGGGATTGCCCCTTACCTCCACCACCTCTCCCTTTCACCAACACTGTGCCAACATCTTCAGACCACCTCTTAGTGTGATTTTGGTTTTACCATGTAAGGAAATGAAGTGTTGTGCAGAGCTCATGCCTGGCAGGAGCTTGCAGCTGAAAACTATCACTTTGAACCACTGAAAACAGAGTACGAGTTTCATCAAAAAATTCTCTTCAGATCCAGCAATTTGTGACAATGTCAGAGCAGGGCTGTTGTCAGCTGCCTGTTATTCTGTTGCATACTGAGGCTTCCCCAGGTGTATCCCTCCCAGCTAAGGTGTGGGACCCCGCTAAATACCAGATCCCTTTGTTGCATATTATCGTGTTAGCTCAGCTGTCATGAAAGTTGCCAGTATATATGTAGAACACAGGGATTAATCCAATTAAACCTCCACTGACTTTTCCACATTCCTCATGTTGCACCCCATATCTCTTCACAAGTAGGTGTCAGAGCATGGGTAAGGTTAATCAAATTGTGTTTGTGGAATGGAAACCCATCAGAAAGCCTGACATAATGAGAGGGAGTGAGTGATTAGCAGGTAAGCTTTAACCCACCGTAGCTGCTGTGATCCTTAACCTTCTGGTGTCAGTTTTAATTGTAAGGGTGGACTTAAAAAAAAAAAAAAAAAAACAAGAGAGAAAAGAAAGCATAAAGGTTAAAATGTTGAC
>VXBX01001705.1:1848-31450 GCA_013400415.1 Scytalopus superciliaris | reverse complement strand
TTCAGTTTTTAATTGAAGGGGGGAATTAAAAAAAAAAAAAAAAAAAACAAGAGAGAAAAGCAAGCATAAAGGTTAAAATGTTGCACTCCCTTACCTGGAGTTTACCCATCATACAGGCTTTAGATTTTTTTCCAACATTGAAGAAGACCGAAAAAGTCTTTGTATAGTTTTATACAATAAGAGCTAGTATGAATAACAGCTTTAGTGAGAAAAAAAATATATCTGGGAATTAAAACTAACAAATATGTTCAGATTGAAATTTATGTAGTCACATAATGACACAGATGGTAAATTTTACTGATATATATTTTTCCCTGGTGTAGAACACACAGTGGCAATCCAGCATGACAGATTGTATCCTAGGCTAAAACTGTGTCAGACACACAGTAAGCAGAAGATGCTATCATATAATTTGCACTGGGGCCAGCCTGGATCTTGTAAGCGTTCTTTGTTCAGCTACATTGAGTTGTTTTTCAACTGGGGTTGCCTTCTGTAAAATAATTCTTGTTGTTTTTTTTTCTGTTATTAATAGTTTTATTCATTGACTTCAAACAACGGTCCCCTTATAATTAACTGTTATTGTTATTGTTATATAACACATAATAAGATTAATTATTATTAATATACTGATCTCATCCAGTGGATGACTTCAGACTGATTTGCAGCCTTATCTGAGGTCAAATGCAGAGATTTAAGTCACCACTGAATGTGCAGAGCGAGATATAAGATTCATTTCTACTAGTTTAGCCATTTAAGTTAAATTAGACTCCCTAATTAGGCTCTGGTTATTGAAAAGGTAAAAGAAATGTTTCTCCAGAGACTGTTTTACCTTATTCCTTTCTGAAATTAGTTTCAGGATGGGCAAACAACCCTGTGAGGATGTTTGCCTCATGTCCAAAAGACAGACTTAAGTGAAATAAGTAATATTTCAATTGCTAAAGTTAGAGAAAATTAATCCCATCTGTGGTGGCAGTGGTGGGAGTTTTTCACACACTGGTTGTACTTGTATCTGGATTTTACAGACATGTCAAAATTTGTATCAGCAGTCATCATTCAGCAAAAATTTATATGCGGTTTTTAATTCATGTGGTGTGAATGGTCCTCCCCAAAACTGAATTTCCAGCACTCCAAATCTTAGGTTCAGGTTTGCTACACAGTCTTTGCTTTTCCTTTATTTTAGAGGAAGGATGAGGAAGAACTGATGGTAAAGGGAGATTTTCGCTCTATAAGAGCCTTTAAATAGAAATTTTTTAAAAATATCTGAACAATTTTTTCTGTGGTCTGTGTATGCCAAGGAAAGCTTCAGAAGGTGCCACATCCACACATTTTTGGAACAGTTTCAGAGATGGTGATTTCACCACTTTCCTGGTCAGCCTATTCTAGTGCTTAATCACTCTTTCTCTACCTTCAGCTCTCTGTTCCATACAGCTCTGGTGTCAGAAGGAACTGGAGATGGGATCTTTCTCTTTTCCAACCCTACAAGCAGCAGAGCCCATTAAATCCCGTTAAAGATACAGCTGTCCAGCCAGTAGGATCAGGCCACCACCTAACAACTGCTTTCCTTGGATATCTTTGCTCAGCATGTCCTGCCTGGCACAAATTCTGCCTGTTATTTCTACATATTCTTGGCATTCATGGTAATGAGTTGATGCCAGAATGGTATAATCTGTGAACCTGCAGCAATAATACCAATCATACAGAAAAAACAGTCTTAATTTTTAATGCCCCCACACTTCCTTTATTCAATGAGAACATTAGAGAAAATAAATTAAACTGCAAGAGATACAGCAGGCTGAAAGAGTTCTAAAAAGCCAAAGACAGAGTGACAACACAGTAATAATGACAGTACAATAGTGTACACTTATATAGTGCCTTTCATTCAAAGCTCTCAGAGTCCTTAAAAACTTCGTAGGCAAAGTGCTTTGGGGAGTAAGGTACAGGTGAGTCTTCATGGATTTCTAGATATTTTGGAACATTGAATCATAAAATGTTCTCGGTTGAAAGGGACCTTAAAGATCATTTAGTTGCAACTCCTTGCCATGGGCAGTGACACCTTCTCCTATCCCAGGTTACTCCAAGCCCTGTTCAACACAGCCTTGAACACTTCCCGTGATGAAGCAGCCACAAACTCTCTGGACAAAATTGACTTCTTTACTGTTCAAAGACTTCTGGATGTTGTAAAATCAAAAGACTGATTGAGCTCAGTGACAAAATTAATGTGATTTTAGAAACCAAAAGAGAAGGCCAAAGCTTTTACAGATGGGCATGACTTATTTATAGTGGACTGAGGGCTCTGTGATTTGGCAGAAAATGCTACCCAAAATCCCATTTCCTGGAGTTGGATCTACATGATTTCAGACTGGAAACAACAACAAAATGCTTATCAATGATTATATTTAACTATCAAATCAACTCACTCATGAATAGAAGAGACTGTGTGTTGCTTGAAGTGTTTAAATCAGAACAATATGCAGCTTGAGAGGGCACAGTGTAGCTCAGAAAAGTTATGGGTCAGAGATAAGAATAAAATTATAAGGTCTATTTTCAGGAAAGACACAACCAAGATGATTTTAATGGTCCCTTCTAGCCGCAACAAATCTAAGTATATGTGAACCTATTTATTTATTTTTTTTGCAAAAGACTGGAGAAGGGGACAAGTGGGAACATTGAAGATGCGTTTCTGGAATGGGTTAAAAACAGAGCTTTTTCCTACTCTAGTATTTTGACTGGACTGATTTAATTCTGTACTTTTGAATGATTGCTATAAATTGGTAGTAGGATGTAGTAGCATTTGTAATTAACAGTAATAATAAAATAGTAGCATTTTTAGCTTCCAATAGCTATATATAGTTCTATTCCCTTCACTTCTCTTTCTCCTCCTTAAAGCACAAAGGTTTCTTATAACCCCTGAATCTTTCCATTTGGTGCACTTTTATGCTATTTCCATTCAACTGTGACAAACCTGGGGACTCAAACCTTCCATTTCAAATGCTTCCCTTTTCCCCATCATTCTCTAAGTGTCCTTTCAGTGAGAGGCACTTTGCGAAAGGTAAGGCTTCAGTCCTGATGCTTGTGAGGTATGTTTACACTTATAAACACACTTCAGAAATATGTTAAAGTTAGTGCATATTTGAGTGTATTTGTATCTGACAGCAGAATTTGAATACATTCCTAAAATTACTAGGTTTCGTATCTCTATTGTGTATGCAACAGAAGACAGATATACAGCCAGATCTTGAACCCTTGGAAAAACCTTATGATAACAAACCCTTTTTAAGCTTGCTCCAAGATCTGTTCAACCTGGCATTGAACACTTCCAGGGATGTGCCATCCGCAGCTTCTCTGGGCAACCTGTGCCAGTGTCACACATTTACAGTAAAGGATTTCTCCCTGATACCTAATCTAAACCTACTCTCTTTCAGTTTGAAGACATTTCCCCTTGTCTTCTCACTCCAACCTGTAGTAAACAGTCTCTCTCCATCTTTCCTGTACACTCCTTTCAGGTATGGGAAGGCTACTTACATAATGATTCATAAAGATGTAAAATGGACTTTTGAAAAATGGTAGACACCAATATTGTGATTTACAGAGGTAAAAATCAGCATAAAACCCCCAAGAAGTCAGCAGCATGCAAAAGCTGCCTATAAAAGCAACTGCTCACCCATGGTCAAGCAGTGTGACTTAAGCTGGCGGGAAGGGGATGAGGCTTTGGATGTACTTGCTTAGGAAATGTCACATGCTCCCCCACTAATCCATAATTGCATGCACACGTGTGTGTTTATCTGTGTATAGAATCAAAGAATCATTGAGGTTAGAAAAGACCTTCAGGATCCTCAAGTCCAATCATGGATATGTCCATATCTGCATGGGCTTTGGCTGTGCCAATAAACAAACAAGCGCTGTTGCACAGAAGCAAACAGTGGAATGTGACAGTCTTTGAGACCTCTCAGATGGTTCTTGGCGTGCTGTTGATCAGGGTAGTGCTGTCCCAGACAATTCCCAGGCACAGCTCAGGAGCCAGCATGCACCAGGCACTGTGTCCAGTAGACAAGCTGGAATTGGCTACTTTATTTTGGAGGTGAGGTTGTTTAACACTAAGGAAATGTCTGGGCTGTGCCAGGTGGCCTCAGGGACGGAGAGCTGATCCTGACACTTCCTTAGCTGACTAGCAGGGATGCAGCCAAAATGTCTGGCAGGAGATTTGTCTTGGTCCCACTTCTGCAAGCTTACCTGGCAGCAAAAACACAAATCCCTTTCTCCTCTGCTGTGGCTCAGCAGTGAGGAGCTAAACTACTGATTGTCAGCATGATGGGAAGAAAAGAAGTGAAGGGGCCAATCTGAGACAGAAAGCTTGAAAGAAAAAAACCCAAACACTAGCATCCACTATAGTCCTGTTCCTATTATGGCCCAGGATTGCCTATCTACCAAGAGTTTTTTAACAATTTGCCTTCATCTATTTTCTGCCCATGGCTACCTGAATGAGAGACTGAGTTCAGATGGGAGAAATGAGGGGAAGGGGTGCAGGGAGGAAAATTTTTGTCAGGTTTTCCTCTCTTTTTAATTAAATACAGACTACTGGTTTTTTGAGTTCATTGTACAGTATCCATTTAAAAATAATAATAATTAAAGATTCTACTTATCATTTTATCTCACAGAAGGCTCACAAGGAATTGTTCCATAGCCTGAGGCTAAAGCTAGCCCAGATATTAGCTGAACCAAACAGGGCTGTCATTGCGAGCCAGTCTGCACCCCTGCGATGTTAAAAAAAAAAAAAAAAGTTAAATTAATGCCAAGAGATGAAAGCTAGGAATGCATCTGAACTGTACAGGAAAACAGAGGTTGCAGAGGAAGACAGAGACAAATACCTGTATTTAGTCATCTGCTAAAGTGGACTTAGATTATGGGGTTTGAGGGACAAAGCTCCGTGGTTCATCCAGCTCTCCTACAGGACCTGATTACATGACCTTGACTCCCCAGGTACTAGGAAGAAGGAGGTCTTGTATTCAAAACACTGCTTTATAAATGTCCTTTAGCTATTTCATCTGGCTTTCCTCTCTGACTCTACAGGGAAACAGAATTTGGCTGCCTGAATAATAGGTAAAATTAATTCTTCTTTTTGGGAACACACTCCACAGCAATTATATAAGCTCTTTTCAGGAAGCACAGAAAGCTGCTTTGTGCAGCCCAGGTAGTGAGGAACCAGCAAGGCAAGGAGCAGGGAGGCCTGTTATTGAGGGAAGGTGTCACCAAGCAGCCTGGCAGGAGCAGAGGTGTCAGTGATGCGCGATGTCACGGACCCTCCAGCTCAAAGAGGCAGCAGCTCTGCAATATGTCAAGTGCATTGGTGAGTTTCGGCTCAGTGGAGAGGACAACACACACCTGGGAATTGGGGAACATCTGCTGGGAGAAGTAATTTGAAAAATAACCTTGCATTGGCTTGGGAGAAACATCTGTGCAGCAAATGACATGCCACCAGTAGTGGAAGGATGGGAAGACAGGAGTTGGGGAAAGAATAAGAACCATCTTGTGTCGATAATGCATGGAGCTGGTGATAGCACTAAGGGAATTTAGGTCAGCACAGACTTATATGACTGCACAGCTTTCCTGCACAGGAGCTGCTACAGCAGCTGTCTAATTGAAATGGCTGTGCAGCTGTTTTACCACTGGCCAAAGGGAACATGAGAGATCCAAATTTTTCCCATTTTCCCCATTCTCCACTCCAAAACTTTTTCTGTTTTATTATTTATTTCTTATAGAAGTTTACTCTCATATGATTACTACCCTGTACATAAATAGCAGGAATATGGGGAGGATATGAGTGCTTCAAGCGAGATTAATCTTGTATCCTTCTAAGAGATGTGGGATCTAAGACATGGGATGACACATTTTGTCCAGAATAAAGCTATTTGATCTGCAGAATAGGGAAAAAATCCCAAACCTCTCTTGCCTTCATAATGATTCTTATTTTATCCATTATTTTGGACAATTCTGTTATTCAGGCAGTGCAAAGATTCAAATGAAATATCTTCTGACAAGATGCATTCCTTCAGGTGAAATTCCCCAGGCTACATATTTGGGAAAGTCCAATTAGGTGGTTACTTCTGGTTGCGTGTGTCTGCAGATTTGAAGAACCCGAAATAATTTCATTTGTCTGAATTAGCAGAAGTCAAAACAGTCACAGCAGGGACTGTGTTACAAGTTTAGCTGTGATTGAGGGTCAATACTCAGAAATGTATCCTGGACCTGTTTAGTTTTGTTCAACTGTAGCCAGAGTATCTAAAGAGTTATACTGGCATCCATCTGTAGCTGGAGCTCTACTCAGGAGGTAGTCAATTTCTGGTTAACTTCCACATCCAGTTGGTGTAGGCTCAAAGCCTACATATGCCCCAGTGCAAACAGCTGAACAGGGGGATCAGTGGGATAACATCTCAAATTTGTAAGATTATTTTTGCCTGCAGGCCTCTGCTCCTGCAGACACACATAAAAAGACTGGGAGAGACAATATACTCAGATTATTTCAGCCACCAAGGAGAAGGCAGCAGCACTTCCGCGAAATGTGAACTGATGTTTACTCTGCACATCAGTCCTGTACATTTCATAAGCTTGTGTGGTGAACAGAGCTGTTACAGAAAGGATTTGACCAGGTTTGTGCAGCAACCTAATAGAAAATATAGGGACAACACCCAGAAGTTGTGGATGTGTCTTCTGTGAGAGACTTGGCTTCATGAGGGTCAAGGCATCAGCTCCACAAAGGTGGTGTGATGTGACTTTTGAGGAGGGATCTGGCATTACAGCAGGACTGGGAGAGGCACTGGAAGCCCAGGGAAGGGAACTTGTGGGATGAATTTGAATCATGAGGATTAAATGGCACAGATGTAAGGAGTGTAAAGGTTGAGGTCCATTAGATGATTTTTAAGGTCCCATCCAACTCAAACCATACTGTGATTCTATATGACACTGAACAAGGAGAAAAGGTCTGAATTATGTCAAGTATTACAAATGTGGAAGAGCAATCAAATGTAATTTGGGCAATATAGATGGGTGGATAGTGGGATATGGGAATACATGAGTCTTGGAGGTAAAGTTGAATAACTGAACAATTACTCTGGATTCCGTGTCTTTTATCCAGATGACAACTCCTGGAGTGTGTTAGAGAGGAGGAATCCTGGATTGGATGAAGTTTTAATTTTATTTTGTAAAGGATAGATCTCTTCCTGAAGACAGAAGCACAACTATCCCTTCAATCCAAACTCTTTCCTGCCAGAATTTCTTTCTTTGCCTTTTAGTTGTTTTCTGAATGGTCAATGGGAAGAATGGGAGAGGGGAAAAGGAAGAGAGTGAGAGACTAAGAGCAGGAGGCTCAAGAAAACTCAATTAGCTGCACACGAATTTAGAGAATGTGGTGTTTCTAGAAGTGAACAGATGCAATATACTTAAAGAGAGATCTTTAACCTTCAGAGGAAGAATCTGCATTAAGTGAAGTGGAAAAACAGGACAGAAGGAATAAAACAAAATTAACAGGCTTCAGAGGACTTCTGTCACTCAGCACAGTGAGAAGGAGACTAAAGTCAAGAAGTCAAAAGCCTTAGGCATGTTTTTACTAATTTTATGTCCTTTACCTTCTTTTCTCCCTTCTTGATCAACTCATAATGACTGCATTAATCTTAATAGCTCACCAAGTTATCAGCACTAAAGCAATGAGTGTGTAAAATGCAGACTTTTGGTTTATGTTGCACATTTGGGGTCTTACTGCTTGAAAATATTAAAATCACATTGTCATAAAGAACTTTTTCAGTTGCTATGTTCTCATAGCAACTATTTCATGACTGTACGAGAAGACTTATCTTCACTTGATACAGCTGGTGAAGTAGGAGCAATATTTGCTATATGTTTCTTTACGTCTTCCTCTTTCCACAAGACAAGGAAATTAGGATTAAATCCCACTCAGTCATTTTTGAAGATATGCCTAATTTCATAGAATCCTAAAATCATTGGGTTTGAAGGGACCTTAAAGACCATCTTGTTCCAACCCCTCTGCCATGGGCAGGGACACCTTCCACTAGAACAGGTTGCTTCAAGCCCCATCCAACCTGGCCTTGAACACTTCCAGGGTTGGGGGATCCACAACTCCTCTCAGTAACTTGTGCCAGGGCCTCACTGCCCTCACAGTCAAGAATTTCTTACTAATATCCAATACAAATCTACCCTTGTCAGTTTAAAGCCATTCCTCCTTGTCCTCCTTTGCTGTTGCAAAAAGTCCCTCTCCAGTCTTACTGTATGCCCTGTCTAGGTAGTGGAGGGTCTTCTAAGGTGTCCCTGGAGATTTTTCTTCTCCAGGTTGAATAATCCCAACTTTCTCAGCCTTAGTTCTCATCATCTAATCCATATTCCAACTATAAGTAAGTCTGTAAGACTTGATTTTCCAAAAGAAATCCTTAAGAATTTTCCTACACTCTTACACTGGGTCAACACCCAATTGTCAGTCCATTCATGCCTCGTCACTCCCAGGTTCCCTTTGTTAAGCAAACCACGTTGTAGCCATAGATTATAAAACGATGCTTTCCAGGCTCCACTCCAGAAGCTGTTGCTTTTTTTCCTTCTACACAAGAGTGTTTTCCCAGGGAAAAGACCATACCCTGAGGATTTTCACTCTCAAACACTTCAATTTTCCCTCAAGACAGCTTTACTGCCCTGCAATGCTTTTTCATGGTGCTAAACTATGGTATGAAAGAGCATCACAGCACAGGGATGCAACATATAGAATCACAGAATGGTCTGGGTACGGGACATTAAAGATCATCCCATTCTAATAAGAAAGAGAGACCTTTCACTGCATCAGGTTGCTCCAAGCACCACCCAGCCTGGCCTTGAACACTTCCAGAGATTTGCACATCCATCTTGTTGTTTTGTTTATTGTGCTCAAAGGGACAATCCCAAAATTAAAGCCATCACAGGATCACAGAAACAGCATTTGGGATGCTGAAAATACCTGGGCCAAACACTGGTCCACATTAGATGTTCACAGTCTTGGCTGCTGTAGACACAACTAAATCATATGGCACAAAGCTGTGTCTGGGGAGGTTTAGGTTGGATGTTAGGGAAAGGTTCTTCCCCCAGAGGGTGGCTGAGCACTGAGAGGGCTCCCCAGGGCAGTGGTCATGGCCCCAAGCCTGATCGAGATCAAGAAATGTTTGGACAGCACTCTCAGGCACATGATGGGGTTGCTGGAGTGCAGGGCCAAGACTTGAATTTTGATGATCCTTGTGAGTCCCTTCCAACTCAAGATATTCTATAATATAATTTAGATGAAAGGGGGACAGTAACTTTGATGCAGAATATGAGGAAAATATAAATACTCCAAAATAGGAATTAGGCCTTGGTCTGGTTTCCTTGATAAAGGAAATGGACATTCTTCCACTTTGATAATTTCACAGGGTTTACATGAAAAAAAGGATTTGGGCCTTTTGAAATGAAAAGGAGGTTTCTGCTACATGTCAGCATTCTGCTGATTAGGTCTCATAAAAAATGCACCATGACCACATCTCCCCCTCAGTTCCCCTGTAAAGCACATGACAACCTGTGTCTGCGCCACAGGAAGAGCTGTTTGAACAGATCATCCTGCGGACTCGACACCGAACACAACGCCGCACTCAAGAGCCTATGTAGTACTTTCTGTTTGTGACTCTGTTTATCATACTACAAGTCTTGATTATTCTAATGACACTGGGCCTCTTCAGAAACACATTGTTTATACCCCCAAGGAGTTTGCTGCACACACAAATATTCTCAATCTACTGTATAAACAAATGTGTTATTCAGCAGACAGCGGCAGCTCTGCTACTGATAACTGGGACAGGGGCTGACAACAACACAACCAATTTTACCTCCACCTCTGAGTGGTTTGTACAGTTTGCTTGGATTCACTCTCCATCATTTCAGTGGGCTCTGGAGTTCTCAGTGCTGCCTGCTTTGAGGTCCTTGGTGGATTTTTGTGCAAAGCAAAAAACCTAACCCATGTAAAACTGCATTTTTTTCATGATCTATAGCTCAGCTTCTTCATGAGGGGCAGTGGAGGGACAGCAGTGATCTCTTCTCTGTGGTGACCAGTGACAGAACCAGAGGGAACAGCATGAAGCTCTGTCAGGGATTGTTTAGGTTGGATATCAGGAAAAGGTTCTTCCCCCAGAGGGTGATGGGCACTGAACAGGCTCCCCAGGGCAGTGGGCATGGCCCCAAGGCTGCCAGAGCTCAAGAAGTGTTTGGGCAACACTGTCAGGAACAGGATGGGATTATTGGGGTGTCTGTGGGGCCAGGGGTTGGACTTGATGATCCTTGTGAGTTCCTTCCAGCTGTCTCTTCAGGATATTCTGTGATTCTGTGATTTTATCCTATTTGAGCAAATGCCTCTTCAGATCTTTGGAAAAGGAGTTATGAGACCCATACTTTGGGAATGACTGAGTCTGACAAGCTAAATATGGTTGAAACATGGTTGAAACTGTATTCTGGCACCTAGAATTGGGAGCCAACAGAGATTATTGGTGGTATCTGGGGATCGAAATCAATCAGACTTAGCAATTGCATGTTGGTTTAGAGGTTTTGACCTTTCTCATGGCAATGTGAACGTGTCTCTATCACTTGGAGGTTTTTTGGGAACATCAAAGTTAGGCCTTCTTCCTTCTTTCCTTTGAGCCAGGTGAATGGAATTTGAAGACACCAATAAACCCATCAAAATTACATTCTGTTATAAGAATGCAGAAAACCTTGTCTTGTTCCAGACATGAAATGAGGATACAAAGTCACTTTATTAAACAATAATGACTTGGAGAACTTCAAGGTTCCTCAGTTGTTTCAAACAAATCCAGTCTATGCCCACAAACATGGATTCCCATCATTTCACATTAGCTATTGTGTTGATACTCCACAACAGCCTTAACTGATCTCTGGAGATTCATGTTTTGATTCCTCACTTCTGATCCTTTTTTAATGTGTGCTTGCTAATTTTTCCTCCAATATTACATTCCTTAGATGTGGATCTGTCCTCTAAATAAAGAGGCAAAGTAAAGTGTGAATGAAAGGGGGAGCAAATAAATATAGGATTGTCACTGCCTGTTCTTTCTAGACTTCTTTGGCTCATGCAGATGACAATACTTCGAGATAAGGTTCTATAAAGTAGGAAAAAATTAAAGAAATTAAGCAAATTGTTCAACTGGCACCACTCCTCTTCTCATGGCAGTTTCATTTCATGTCACTGGAGTCAGGAAAGTCCTCCTGATTGTCCAGTTAGTATTTTTATTGCCTATTTCATTTTGGTTTATGTGTGCATCCCAAGCTTCATATTGATATTTCATATGTCTCTGGAGTTGCGGTTTGGAGATTTGTGGGAGATGGTGGACTGTCCCACCATGGAAAGAAGGCCTAGGTATTGATCCCTGTGTGAATGCCATCAGCAGTCAAACCTTCTCAGAATTTTAGGCAGGAAATGGAAGAACTGGGATCAGGCCAAAGCTGGAGGGAAATATGAAGTTTGGACAGATGAAGGAAAAAGTCCTCAGATGCAAACAGGTCCTGAGGGAAGGTGAGCAGGGGCAGTGACTAAAATTCTGTGAGGAGCTGGTTCTCAGCAGAGGTTTTGCCTTGCCAGGGCTTTGGCAGTGAAATATTGGGGGTGATGACCATTCATGCCCTGCAGTGCTCTGCTCTCCTGGCACCCAACTGCCTTTGGTCAGGACTGCTACTCATCATGGGAAAATTAATACCCAAAGAATCATCCCATTTTATTATCATTTCTTGTTTTCTAGCAATGCCAGGGGGCCAGCACTGACACAGCGGAAGGTCTCTGAGTCCTGCACAGAGCTTAGACTCTCAGAGTCTGAGCAAACCAACACTGCATAGAAATGTCCATAGTGAAGTTTAGAGGTAGGGTAGGAGGAATCCTTTCCTGCCAGGGTAAGTGTGGATGTAAAATACATTAAAATTTCAAAGTACTCAAAGATGACATAGAAGAAGGGATTCTTAGGAATTTCTCAGACATAATCCAGGTACAGTGGGGCTGCAGATCTGGAAAAATATTTCTTATGCTGGGCCTGTGCTCAGTGGGTCCTGAGTACTTTATCCCTTATTTTTAGACCAAGATATCAGGAAGTAAATTTATATTTTCATCATGAATGTGTTTATAGCTTTATACTGTCCTTGGCTAGCTAAACTCACTATATTGTAATTACAATCTCATAAATTTGAAGGCCAGAAGACCCATTATTTTAATATAGTTGGACTTTTTCCATACTCAAGACACAGGACCTAGCCAGTGATCCCTTCATCAGGCCTGTAACTTGTGGCTGAACTAGGGAGTCTCTTTAGGAAAGACATCTAATCTTGATGTAAAGACTTCTTTAAAGACTACTTAACAACTCATCAAGCCTGTCTGGGGTTTCTTCTTTGGTTTATAGAAGTAATGAACCGAGTCCCCCATCCTCCCCTCCTGGAGTTACTTCTTAATGGAAAGTAAAAATGCCACAATTACAACACACCATGTGTGGGACATAAAACCTCACTCTCACTTTAGTATCTGTATCATATTTAATAAAGTATCAACAGAGTAGCAATAATGTACACTGGGAATCAGGCATCATAAATAAAAGGAGGAAAATGTAATAATGGGTAGTTGGAGAAAAATATGAAAGCAGCTGTAAGAACAGAAACAGACAAGGGAGGAAAAAAAAAACCAAAAAGAATGAAAGAAAAAAATATCAAAAACCCTCACAGCCAGGCACAGAAATAATGTATTTTAAAGTGGGTGCACTTTTGGAGGATTCTTCCTGAATAGAAAAAGAGATACTCAGGCAGGCATGTACACACACACACACACACACACACAGACTTGCCAGATCTTACCAGATGATGTAGTTGAGGCTGGCTGAACTTAATTAACTTGGATGAGTGCTTTTAGATTTTAACCTTCCTTGTTTATTTGCTTTCATTGTGTAGTGGTAAATACTTCAGACATGGAGGGAAGGAAGACAGGGAGGGCTGACATGATTCTTGAAGAAGACAATAAGCAGCTCCATATTTGTCCAGTTGTTGGTTTTTAAGGATGCAAGATAACTGCTCATCTGGTGTGATCTGGCACAGCTCTGATACTGATCTATAGCACATGAGAACTGACCCTGGAAAGCTTTCCCTTTCTGGATTTCAAAAATAATTAATGGGCCGTTTATCCTACAACCTCATCTTTATTGCTAGAAGGATCACTGCAGGGACTTATTGTCAGAACTAAGTCCACTTGACATGGTTTGACCACTTCCACAGTTCTCTTAGTTCCCAAAGCAAGCTGTTCACATACAGATTCCTATATGGGCATGGTTCCTGGCTCTTGCTTGCTCTTAGAACATGTCTGGTAACCATTTTGCCAGCGCTAAAAACTTGGCTGCGAATGGAGAAGTTTGAAAGAATGAGCACCAAAGCCAAGTTCTGTGCCCTGACTCTGGGTGATTCCCTAAATTAGGCATTGCCTAAACCTCTAGAACAAGGATATATATACATATATATATACTGACAATATGGGTTCTCCATGTTTGGATTTAAGTATATCAGGATCTCTAGCTTCTGTGAATCATGGAAACATAAAATGTTTTGGGTTTGAAAGTATCTTGAAAGTTGGCAAAATCATAGAATCATAAAACCAAAATCATAGTAACATAGAATGGTTTAGGTTGGGAAGGACCTTTAAGATCATCTTGTTCCAATCCCCCTGCCATTGGCAGAGACACTTCCCACAAGACCAGGTTGCACCAAGCCTCATCCAACCTGGTCTTTATATATATCTTTACATATATAAAAATCTGTTCCTTAGATTCTGACAAATTCTGTTTTTGTCATGTCTTCAGCATGATCTCAGAGGCTGACCCTCAACCCTGACACAACTCTTTTGTTTCAGTCTTTAAACTTTATGTGTTGCACATTGAAGAGAATTGTAATAGGAGGGATCTTCACAAGGTAGCTGAAGGCTCCTTCTTAGTCAAGGACTAATTTACTGATTGTTTCTGCAGAGATAATAATTTGCATATGGGAAAGAATAACACCATCCTGGTTAATTTGAGGGAAATGTATGAGCAGAGCTTAACCCTAGAAAGAATACTTTAGGTCCAAGGTAAAAAGTCTAAGGTACAGCTGAGATCTAAGGTGAATTCTGGTTCCCACCTGCTGTCAGGGGATTCCTACTGTTCCTATTCTTCCTGCCAGAAGCAGAGCTGGGATGAGCTGGGCTGGACTACAATGGTCTGGCAATGTCTGTCAAAGAAAATTAAAACAGCCACAGGAAACAACAGAGGGCTGCAAATGTTTGTCCATCTGTAATGTCAGACCTTTGTTCTGGCCTTTTGCTCCAGACTGAGAACCTCAGCTCGCCGCTTCCAAGGAAGGTGTGCTGGTCCCTCACACGCAAAAGCCCTGCCAGCTGCCATGGGGAGGGCAGAATCTCTCTCCTGACCTCTATACTGACAGTCAGTGAGGATGATCGGCAATCACCATGGGTGAGGATTTAACATGACAGTGAAAAGACTGACAGCCGCATTTACAAATGCAGTTCAGCTCTGAACAGTGATGTGTAAAAATGGCATTTTGTCACTCAGCAGACCAGCTCCCTGTGCCTGATTGCTGCCCTAGCACTCAGAAATATTAGCAGAAATTCACGAGGAAGATTCTGCCCATTATTCTTTGACTTTCAGGTCAAATGCACACTGAAGTTCCCTCATTACTGTGGTGAAGCAGTTCAGTGTCAGGTAACAGAGCTCAAAAGGGTACAAAATGTCCCACCTAGCTACTCAGATGCTGCTCTCAAGGCTCTTGGTGTTGGGGAACACAATGTGAAATCCAGGGTACAGTAATTGCACTTTCCACCCATGGATGTGAGCAAAAGGGTAAGGAAGGGAATGTAAATCTAATTGTCTATGTATTTTACTGATTCAGTTGAGAAGATGGAAGTGTCTCTGAAACCTTGGAAAACTTCAAGGCTTCTCAGGAGAACTTTGTCTGTGTTGACTGCATAGGAAGCCGGTAGAAGTGAGGAGGTGTCAATGACTGCTCCGGATCAAAGAATCATGAAGTCATGGAATGGTTTGGGTTGGAAGGGACCTTGAAAATCATCCACCCCCTCTGCCATAGATCGGGACACCTTCCATTAGATCAGGTTGCTCAAAGCCCCATCCAAAATTGCCTTCAACATTTGACTTCTTGGAAACAAGTGTAATGTGAATTCCCTGTAAGACTGTGGATTCAAAATCTTCTTGGGATGTGCAAATAGATGGCTTCCAATCATGTGGGCTAAAGCTGTCCTGAAACCCAGGTCTCTTCCTTCTACTGTAAAATATTAGGATACCATGGCAAATGTGGGTATATCCATCATCAAACAGTCTTCTTTGATTCTAAATTTCATAGGTGTTCAAGGTTTGGGTCTTGGCAAGGTCTGAAAGTTATGTTTGGCTTCTTTTCTCACAGAATAAACAATTACGATCTCTCGTGTTCAGCTGAAGGATGACACTCCTATTAATGGTGCTGAAAGGCTGTGACCTGGGTTCCTGCCAGGTATCTGGGAAGTTTAAGTCCCAGCTTCAGAAGGCTCTGGGTCCACAAGTTTTCACCTCCTTATATTTGTAAAATGAATATATTACTCAAAGAAAGATGAAGAGGGTTTTTGACCAGGGCATGAGGGGATAGGACAAGGGGGAATGGCTTCAAATTGAGAGGGGAGATTTAGATCAGATTTAAGGAAGAAATTCTTTCTGATGAGGGTGGCAAGGCCCTGGCACAGATTGCTCAGAGAAGCTGTGGCTGCCCCATCCCTAGAAGTGTCCAAGACCAGGCTGGACAAGGCTTTGAACAACCTGGTCTACTGCAAGGTGTCCCTACCCATGGCAAAGGGATTGTAACAAGATGGTCTTTAAGGTCCCTTCCATCCCAAACCATTCTGTGATCCTAAGAATTTTTCAGTAACTGTTTTGTAGCCCAGTAGATGTCCAATGGTGGATATTTGACTTTCACAAGGTCTCTAGCTATATTAAGCTGCTCATGGATCCAGGAAGAGAAATTCAATAAAATTCAATAAATACCTCTTGATTCAATTGCTGCTTTGTCCTGATCAGAATTTCAGCAGTTCAGAACCAGCCACATGACTCACCCCAACACTATATACAATTTTACAGCAGTCTACAGCACTAGGCCTCTTTTCCCAACATGTAGACTGATTTTAGCTCATGAGGTGCTTGCAGGGTGATATTACTCAGCTGTCACTGGAGGATCAGATGATATTAATGGCAACTGGCATGTCTATTCAGCAAGCTGAGCTCATCCCCGCAGAATCAGATGGAGTCCATTTCAAACAAAAAAAGGAAATCAAGAGAAGCCAAGTGAAATAACAAAACTGCTGCCTACTCGAACAATCCAGTAATTCATCACCTCAATGAGGTCCTTGTGAATAGGAGGAAGCCACAGAACCAGACTGGGTCTGCAAAAGGTTTCCTCATTTCTTGTACTGAGGAATTTGCTGAAGCTCAGGGTTTTCCTCCTAAAGCTCTGTGTCTGAGCATCCAAGCCTGTGATTGTAACATCATGGCTGGCAAGAACATTGGGTCTGTGGCTTGTCAGTCAAAATCCATCCTCCATCCTGCCAGACTAGTTTTCCTTGTATGCCCCAGGGTACTAGCATTAGCCCTACCATTCCCCCAAGAATATACATAACTTAAAGTGTATGAGTAGTCCCATAGACTTCAGTGGGGCTACAAATGTGTTTACACACCTTAGCAATTCCCTTATTAGTACACAAAACCCGTATTATATTTCTGTCAAAAGGCAATTTGAAGTTCACTTTTCAAATGCCAAAGGCCTATGCATTTACCAAGAACAACATTTAGCTTTTCCAGCCTCTGTTCCTCAGGGCCAGAGAACTTGTACAAAGGAGGAAAATCACCCTAAATGAGCTTTTCTTGTACCACAAGGAGGAAAGCAAAAAGTCATTAGATAAAAAGGTGGTCTACATTTATGGTTAAATATTGGATGTGTAATTTAAATGAGAGAGCCAAGTTGAATGCAAAGCAATTACCAGCACTTAATATTAGTCAGACTAATAAAGCAGCAATTAAACCTCATTATACAGCCATAAAATTGATGTGTAATAGACTGATTGCACCAAATGCTCATACCCATGTTTGATGGCATATCATAGGCAAGGTGAACCGGTTCATTTAATTGGCTGATCAAAACAATTCCCTGCAATGGATTTAACCTTATTGCATTTCTTGGCTTCAGATGGCATTGGTGACAGTACAAACAAATAAACAAACAGAATGAAAGGAGAGTGATAAAAGCCTACAGACTGGCTTGCTCTATGGCAAATACTCTCTATTCCATAGTATAATATTCCTTCTCCCAGGAGAGCTACAGTTATTTGAGAATCTTCTTGCCAGCAGCACAATTTGGATCTTGCACAGCAGTGCTGCTTCATTGTTCACTCCTTGAATTGAATATGAGGTGCTGAAGGAAACCGAAATGTAAATGTTTTGTTGCCTGTTTATAGCTGACATGGAATTCAGCACCTCAGAGTATATTAAGTCCAGTGATTAAAAGAAATTGCTGTTGGAAAACCTAAAGGATAAGCAATGAGGGGACCATGAATAAAAATCTTTTAAACTCCTCGCATCTGAACATTTTTATTTTGGAAATAGGTTCAGACCTAATCATTGTATTTAATCAGTGTCTAAGGGTCCAGCATGTCAGGTTTACTCTTTTTTATTAGAATTTATTTATGTGGATTCATATGTTGATTTTTTTTTTTTTTTAAGTTCAATTCCTTGGTGGTTGTAAAACAGAATATTTACTAAAGACAAAATTATGGGCTTTGGTTCTTATGAATTTTCATGTCACTCATCATTAAGGTCATATACAACAACTCATTATCCTCACCTTCCCATCTTCGTATTCTACAACATTACTACTAAACTTGAGTCACCATGCAGCAATAAAGACAAATGAATGATCATATTTTTTGGTCCAGCAACATCTGCCTTGGTCAAAAGAGCTTTATCTTCCTACATGGACCTCATCTCTTCAGGAACTGAAGGGCTCAAAAACTGCATAGTTCCATGGTTGACCTTTCATGGGGAAGTAATAATCTGGAAGACAAAGGTAGCTTGGCTTACACCAGTATCCTGTGGCCAAGTAGGATTTTAAATCATGATCTCCTGTACACTGGACAGCAGACACTAAGCAAAAACACCAAAAGACTGAGGTCATCAGAAAATTTGCTTTTGACATCTAGATTTCCGAAAAGATTTTAAAGAATGCTACTTATTAAAATCCAGACATGGAAGGAAAGCAGACAAGAGGTTTATAGCCCATCCCTAATTTCAGTGGTTCAGCTAGTAAATTTTCCTCTGTAAACCAAAAATCATAGATTGGAAAAATCATAAAATGGGCCATTTTTTATCAAGCTTTGAATTTCCAACCAATTCTATGAGAAAGTCATCACGAGCAAAGACCTGTTGCTCTTGTGAACCTTTCTCTTTCCTTGCTCTGTACTGTGCTTTGGTTCATGCTCATCAGTTGTGGTTTGAACTTGTTCTGGGTTCCAGCAGTGCAGTGACCTCAGGCCATATTCATTATTCCTGCATCCTACAGTGATGAAGCTCCTTATTTTCAAATTCCTGGAGTTTCTCAAAGCCAGATGCAACGGCTGTATGAATGCTACAAGCTGCATCACTGTGTGGTGAGGGGAAGTGGCTCTGAGCTGTCACGGACATCTCGTCCTCTCTTGAACAACACTGGAACAAAAATAGAACATGGTGGAGGAATGGGACACTGCACAGACCTGTGAAACTCTGACATTTTCATTGCACAATGTGGAAAAAAATTATGCGGAAAAAAAATTATGTGGAAATAAAAAGAAGTTCCTCAGTATACCCTCTTGTACACCATTTTACCAATACAGTAAGTAAGAAAAAATGCTTAATGCTTATTAAAACCTGGCATTTAAATCTCTTGGAAGAGTGCTGGCAGCAAGGATGTCACACTTCCACCTAGGCATGTTCTCCTGCTCTAAGGTGAGAGTCTTAAAAGAATTTCCATCCATATTTGGGTCACCCAACATAAAGACAGCTTTTAGAAATCATGCCCACCTAATTTAAATGGGACTGACAAAATTATTGCCTCTTTCAGACATCAGACCTTCTATTTATTGTCTAAATATTGATGTTAGAGCTGGACTTTTGACACCTGTACTTGTAAACCTTTACCACATTTTGGGAAAATTCATTTAGATTAAAACTACGGTATTTCAATTGTACCTCATGTTAATGTATCTATTTTTTCATAGCAGATTTTTATAGTTTTTCTTTCTCTACCCTCCTTAACATAAAATCTACTGGAAAGTACAAGATGTGAACATACAATATATTGATATGGATGTTTTCCAAACACTATATTCAAATTATCCAAATTCTTACTCCTTTTCTGAGCAACTCCCTGTAAAAGCTGTTGCTGCTCCTGTAAATCAATAAGGTCAGCCTAGCTGGGATGCATTTTGGATCCTAAATGTCTCTTCTGTTTTGGTATGCAGCACCTTGTACACACTTCTGCTTGTTCACTCGTTATCAGTATCTCCAGCTCAAACTGTGCTGTTCTTTAATGGGAAGTCTTTCATTGGAGTTATTTATTCTAAAATGGACTAAAACTTTATGCAGAGACATGGCAACTGTCTTTGAAGATGTAAAAGGAGGAAAATGAACTGTTTTTTATATAGCAGGGGGATTGGAACTAGACCTTAATGTCCCATCCAACCCACACCATTTTCCAATAGGGGAGCTGGGGGGTTGGGGGGGGAGCGGGTGGGGATTAGTTCAGAAAATTCCGATAAAGTTTGTAAACTTGTCATCCAATCTTTTAAGGCATTGATTATTGATTTAGTTTTAAAATAGCTTTAAAATAAGTACAACAAATAGCTTTCTGGCATGCTCAGCATCCTCTTTGACTAACCTAGAGCTGACAGCCCTTCTTTAGAGAGCTGAGGTCAACTGAGATGACTTCTCCCTTAAAATATCCACAAGAAATCCCTGTGTGATACTCACAGAGCCATCTCTTTAGCAGCGCAAGACAGCCACGCTCTATTAGCATCCCTAGTGATGCACTGAGTTATCCCAGCTGTGTGCCCAGCCCAGCCATCCATCTGAATGCAAACGCACATGTTCCTTCAGCTGATGCTCCTGTTGCCTCCAGGGAGGTGGGAGGAGGAAGGTGGGGACTGCTGTTCCAGTGTCAATCCTCTTTACAGGCAGTACTTGCAGTCTCCTGCTTCCTCCTTCCTCCCTCTGTGTTCACAGCATCCTGCCAGGCTTTCCAGGATGGAGCCACTGGCCAAAATGGGATGTGGAGTGTGGAGTTTTGCTGTTTCCAGCAGCCTGCTGGCCTAGGCAGCTCAGTATATTACCATAAATAAGAAACAAAACATAACAGGCATAATCCCTCTGATTTTAGGGAATAGCGGAAGTGCCGGGAATAAATGTCCCCAATGTGTAGATAATCTGTAAATGTACTTTGTGGCTTTCACACCTCTATATGGTGTCATTTTGAATTATTCGAGACAGACTTTTGAAAGAGGATGGAGTGACAGAACAAAGAGGAATGGCTTCAAACTGACAGAGGGTAGGCTTAGGTTAGATATTAGGAAGAAATTCTTCCCTGTGAAGGTGGTGAGGCCCTGGCACAGGTTGCTCAGAGAAGCTATGGCTGCCCCATCACTGGAAGTGTTCAGGCCAGGTTGGATGGGGCTTGGAGCAGGCTGGGATAGTGGAAGGTATCCCTGCCCATGGCAAGGGGGTTGGAATGAGTTGATCTTTAAGGTCCCTTCCAACACAAACCATCCTGTGACTCCACAATCTAATATCAGCAAGTCCAGCAGTTTGAGTGCTGACTAAAGTAATCCATAAATTTTCAGTAATTCTTATGCTTCTGATGGTTGAAGTGATGGTTAAGTACAGTGAGAGAGGAAGAATCAAGCTGTCTTGAACAGAAGCAGTAACAATGTCCAAGTCTGTGGATTGCTCTGTGCTGAAAATCAGTGCAGTGATCTCTGTGATTGAAATGAGAGAGGACATTTCAGCCCATGTTAACAAAGTGCGGTGGAGGCACTTGGAATAAAATTGTAAGCAGTGCATATCTTGGCTGGATGGTCTCCAAAGAGGGAAAGCTGTATTAGTCCAGCCAAGATGTAAGGCAGGCACAGCAAAGTGATCTGACATCCTCCTCGGAGAGGCAGGAAAGCAGCCTGATTGCATTCCCAGGATGGAGAAACTGAGCTGATCTGCCTTTCTAAAGATAGTCAGGACACTTTGATCACACAGAAATATTTTTTCACTGCCACATATGTACAAAAAATTACAGGGCAAAAAAGACACAGGAATAGCCAGTGGGTATAAACCAAAAGTCCTTATCATGTGACTCTTTTTATTTTTGCCAGTAATAACAGCCATTAATGAACCATTAATTATTTATCTGAGATTGAGCAAGCACAAATCATTGTGTTGTGGTCACGAATGACACCACTGCAGGTCCAAGTCTGATTATTCAGATCTCTTTTGACAACATTAGGGACCAGTTTTATTTTCCACTTTGTTTTCACCTGTGAGAGTTTCTTTTTAAGAAACATTATGCTTACATATTCAGATGAACTTAATAACTTTCTGGTACCTAAAAATCTTTGACACTTCTTATTTACAAATATTATTCTTGAAAAATCATCTTTGTATGAAAAGAAATTTATGCAAAATATTTTTTCAGGTTTTGTTCTTATTTAGATATATAAGATTGTCTATTTTTAATTTTTTTTCCTCCTTCCTTTTTTTCTTTTCCTTTTTTTTTTTGGTCAGTTGTTCAAACTTTCTTTCCAAGTGGGAGAATAAACAGAAATGAGGGAAAAGAAATAAATGGTGAAAATACATTGTATTCATCCAACATTTTAAATTTTCAGATAGCTCAGGAAAAGCATTCAAAATTATGTCAATGTACAAATACCACAAAAATCATTAAGTGGATGCTTTTAAATCAATTCTACTTGTAGGATTAAACTTTGAGTGCCTTGGGGGACACTGTACCAGCAGTATTTGTGGACTGGCTGGAAATATGAAACAAGCAGACATGTCCTGAGCCGAATCCATTCCTATAAGATTTTCAGCCTAGGGCAGCATTCCTTGAAGGATATACATATATCTGCTTAACTATACATATGATGCTCCATTCCACTGAAGCCAACAGGAGCATTTAGTGTTCATCAAGTTAAGCATTTACATAAATCTCTGTGATAATGCAATTTAATCGAAGACTCAAGTGCTTGGATAAATCTTAGGTTATTCAAAGTAAACTTCAAAGCTTTTTACATTCACTTTGCACCAATTATTACCCAAACAAATCAAATGGACTGCATTATATGTGAGGTTTTAAATTCATAGATGTAACAGTACAGCGCCTTTTCCTATTCATCTGCATCTTTTTTACCTCGCCCAGAAAAGATTCCTTATTAAAACTGGTTAAAAAAAAAAAAAAGCCAGAAAATGCCTGGAACAAAGTAACTGTAACTGTAAAATGTCCTTAAAGGCCAATTAGAAATTGCAATACTGGGAGTTTTATTACAACTAACTCCTCCTTAATTATCAATCAATGGATTCTGTTGGAAAAAAAAAATTCTCAAATTCACAGATGGGAAAATGATGCTAATTATTTTCTGTTAATTAAGGCTGTGCTGGGATTCAGACTTGCCATCCTTCAAATAAAGGATTGACATATCAATGCTAACATAATGCTTAGGGTCTTTTCCAAAGGCTTTATTTTTAATGGTAATAAATTGGTGTCACGTTATTTTAAGTGTCTTAAGCTATCATGTGGATACCTAACCCTGCCATGGACTAAACAACACAGATATATCTCAGTGTTCACACTGACTTCTGATCTGAAACTTGAATATTCATCATTTTGCACTGTAGCTGTACTATTGTGAGACCGAAGGAGCATTAAATCACTTGAAGCTGAAAGAAATAAGGTAAAATTATTTGACTGGCAGTAGGATTTCCTAAACATCAAAATTTGAGGGATTAGAACACTTGAATAAAATTCTAGACACATTATACTTGATGACATAGTTCCCGCTGACTTTCAGAGACCAAAATCTCTGGTCAAGCATCTGGTCTTCCTTCATTGCCTCCTTCGTTGTGGGAGTTCCCTAAATTAGAGGCTGTTAATCTGCTCTTGTTTTTCCACGGAAAAGGCGGTCAGACTTCATTTTTTTAGAAATCCATTACTTGCTTGATGATTGTTCCTTATTATCTACCCCATTTCTTATAGATAAGACTGATAAAAATCAGAACTAAGAAAATAGGAACAGATAAAAAAGGGGGAGAAACATTCAAAATTAATATTCTGCCAGACTTGGTGTGGTGTATATAAGAAATAAAGCTGTTGAACTCAGGAATGATCCTAGGGGTGATTGGCCTAAGATTTAGACAAGCTTTAAAGCTTTTGTAAGAGTTTAAGGCAAAATGGGTAAGAGGGTGGTGTTTTGATTTGGGTTTTGCTCAGTATGAGAAATTATTGTGCCTGTTTCTGAAAGCAGATGTCAGATAAACAGCTCTGAAAATACATACCCCATGCACCAGATTCTTGGAAAACATAACATTAAGCATTTTAAGACACCTGAGAAAGGTTGTAGAGGTGCAATAAATGATGGATCAGGGCAGTTCCTCCTCCTTTGGTCTCCCTGTAGGGTTTACCAGCATAATTCCTACACAGGTAAGAACTGGTTGCTGTGGGATTTAGACTGCAAAGCCTGAGCCTGTAGGACAGATGCCAAAAATGAGTAGATCACACTATTTAGTTGGCCAACTAAAGTACAGCACAAGATGGACCAAGGGACCAGTTGACTGGTTCACCCATTATACCTTGGCATCTACATATTTGAAGTTTGGCCACCACCTTCGTTCCTAACAAATCAAGAGAAACAGGAGAAAGTCTACATAAGGTAATTTTTCTCACCAGAAAAAAACATCTAATGTCAAAGGTATTTCTCCTTATGGTGTGTATTTCTCCCCAGTGACCAAATTTGGTTCTGTCTCACTCTGACTTGGATATTCATCTTTAAGTTGTCCAAAATCAGCTGTTCAAATATTTAAATTCTGTATGTCTGTTAAAACTCTCCTCAACAATTTATTAGAAGTTCAGAACTGGAGACAATGCAGCATCTAACAATTGCAGAAAATTGAACTTGATTATCTTGGAGGTCTTTTCCAACACAAATTGTTCTATGATTCTGTGTTTCCCAATTCAGTTATTTTTCAGACCTAAAATATTATCTTCTCTTTGTGTATAACATCAGTGCTGGTTCATCCATGGTTTTAAACTTATTCTTTCTGCAGTCTCTGGTCACAAAGTCAGAAATCCAAGACAATTCATTAATAAACCAAGAGCAGAAAGAGGAATCCAGTGATTTCCAATACAAAACCAAGGTCTTTAGGCATCACTGGAACAAAAAGGGTGTTGTGGGCACTGGTGGGTGAAGGCTGAGAAAGTGGTTCTTAAAGACCTTTGTGAACCTAAACTCCCTTAAACTCTCCTGCAGAAGTTTCTGAAACAGTGAGGGCCTATTCAATGACCTGGTAGGTCCTATCCATTCCTGTTGTCCTACAAGTAAGAACTTTCATTTCACAGCATATTAAAGTCATATTTGTGTGGCATAAAGAAATATACAAATGGATGGCAGGTGAGTTAAAGCAATAGATTTAACTGGACTTTTACTTTTCTTGGAAAAGTGCGCTGGGTGGAATCTGGAGTGTGTATCTTCACATTTACCTGATCCTTATCTACCCCTAAATAAAAAATACTTTACCTATGCTTCGTGATTACAAAGCTTTCTCTCAGCTTTTGTAATTCATTTGTGCCTTCTAGCAGTCATGAGTCATGGGTCTTTTACACTTGTCAAGCACACCCTAATCCCTACCCTTCATGGCCCAGAAATCCTAAAGATGGCTGAACATGTAATTGCCTTGAAGTGTAAAATATTTCCCACATTATTTATTATAGCACTGCCTGCTAGCACCTCTATAGTTAAGGTTGTGTCAGCATTTTCATTATAAGCCCCTATTTTCAGCTGTAAAAAAGTGCTTCAGGCTGGAACTAGGAATGTTAGTGATTTTATTTTTTTTTTTTTTTACTGTTTTTTAAAATAAAATTACCTTGGACATTTTTTAAGTTATTCCATCTGTAGTCACAAACATGCACACACCCCCACACAGGTCTATTTACAGCTACATATGCACACGTATAAGGAATATCCATCATGATATAAATGTAGAAATAGATATTGTCATAATAAGCCACATAACAATTCATTTATGTTTTCAGCTCCTGCTCATAAAAATTATATCTGTGTGGGAGCAATTTTAGAAATAGCACAAGCTTTATTTTGAGTTGTTGCAGTGTCCTTTACCCAATGATGCTGGCAGATAGCAAGAATAAAATATCTATTTATTTTTTTATCTTATATTTTATTTCTGCGTGGATCAAATTTTCTTCTGGAATTATTTCAACAAAAGTATTTCATCTCTGTTCTTGGACTATGAGCAAGACCACTGACTACACTCCGGTGTTAAAAGACCAAGTCCATGTGATTTAGTCCTGCACAAGAGTTACTCTCTTGTGTCTTTCTTTCACACAGGCTCAAGAGTATGAAGGAAACATCTGCACCAGGACTTTGCAGATCTGGTTGCAGAACATTCATCTGCCGTTGAGGTACATCAGTTTAGACCCCACTGCTCTTTTCCACATCTTGCTTGGATTACATTAAATAGAGCTAAGATTTAATGCAATATTTTGTCCCTTTACACGTCTCTTATGAATTCACTTACTGTATCTAGTGGAAACTCTCACACAGAGGCACTGTTTACAAATACCTTGTTGCATACAATCTCTCTATATGATAGATCATGGACTACATTATCAGTATGCTACAAAAGTTGGAGTTCTATTTTGTCTTTATTGCTATTATTGTTAGCATCAGAAATAAGAGCAATAATATATGGCTTATAGTTGATGATCCTTGTGGTTCCCATCCAACTAAGGATATTTTATTATTCTATAATTCTATTATGACTAAATCATCCAAGGACAGGAGGAAGATTACTGTCTTTGAAAAATCAGAATGTTTTCATTTTCTGTTGAGTTTAATTTTTTAACTACTTAGGTTCTCCTTATTATCCTTGATATTTCACAAATAAATGAAGAAAATAAGGAGATGAAGTCATTACCCATTGTTATTGGTGTTTAACAAACTGTTTCTGGAATGAATGTTAACCTTAGTCCTGTAATTAACCAACAGAACACATGCTTTCATTCTGAAAAGGGACGGGGAAATTTTCACATTACTTCATCCATGATCAATATGGTCTTCTGACCCTTAAAATATACAACTCCAGCTTCAAGTTTTTGAATGTAATAGTAATTTACAGCCTTAATGCAGTTCACCTGTCTTTCCCCAAGTATTTCAGAACTGCTACCACTTCTAAATCAGATTAAAAATAAAAATATATGGGGATTTTTTGTTTCTTTGTTTGGTTGGTTTTTTGTTTGTTTGTTTGTTTGGGGTTGTTTTTGGTTTGGTTTTTGGTGGTTTTTAAGCTTTTGGGGTGGGGTTTTGGTTTGGTTTTTTTTTTGCTAGATTTTTTAATGGTGTTTTTGTTGCTGTGTGTTTTGGTTCTTTGGTTTTTGGGTTTCTTTAATTTGTTTGCTCTGTTGTTGTAGTTGTTGTAGGAAGGATTTTTTGAAACCTTCTGGACCCATCTTTGAAACAAGTCTTTGTTAAAGACATAAGAGTTTGTGGAAGTTGTGCAGAAAATCTGGATTCCCATGAACTTGATTTGAAACTCGGTGGGACTGTGAATTTGCTTGAACTTCATTGTAAAGTTTTAGGTTTCTTCAGACCTTGGACTCCACATTCTTTACAAAGATACATTGCAAGACAAATGGTCTCATAACTCCCAGCCTGGAATAGCTTGGTTTCATGTAGAACTGCCAAGAGCATTCTCAGATTAAAAAGCGTTATCCTATACGATTATGTAGAGCTGCAATGTGAACCATTGTTAGTATGTTCTAAATAGAGCCAATCTAAAAGGAAGAGACACAATTTTCAACTGTTTTAAAACACTTCAAAAGATGCATAAAGGAAAAATAAATCAATGGCAGAATTCCTTAGTTAAGTTATTCTTATACAGCCTGGCTGTTGATGATTTATGAATATGTTTATGAAAGACCACTGAGATTATATGCCTTCTACTGGATGACTTCTATCTGATATAATAGTATTCATAAAGTTTTCAATTCCTTTCTTAAATCCAGTTAGGAACTTAACTCCTACAATTCTTAGGAAGAGGTGTTCTCAAAACTTGGAGCCTGAGATGATAGAAATGTCCCTCTAAAGAAAATGAGGAATTTTTCTGGTCAAATGCAGCTATCTGGTTGTCTGGATATGAAGCCTAAATTCACCCTGATCTCTCTTTTTATCCAATTAAAAGAAATAGTTGGCTTTTTAGTCTGATTAATTTATCTGTAATATTTTATCTTAGAAGGGAGTAGGACATAGATATGCTTATCAAATCATATTGATTATATACGGACCAATGGCAATATAGGCATCTGCATTAAGAGATATTTATATTAAGCTTTATTTTGCTGGATGCTATAAATACATATTTATACATATTTTACATATACTATCTATACATATATAGTGGCCAAACCTTGCAAAGCGTTCAGTCAGTGGCTTTGTCCTCATAGACAGGAGAGAATCCAGCTCAAACACAGAAATCCCATGGTTTATTTTCTATTTATGTCATTCCTTGTCTTTTTATTATGATATCACACAGGATTTTAAGGAAAAGGGCTCAATTTATATGGAGACAGAGGCTGCAAAAATGCAACACAGAAAATTTCAAGCTGGTCCTCATCCACACTAGTAAAAAGAAGAGAAAATGGGTGGACATGGTCACAAAGACATGAAATTTTAAAGAACATCTGATAGAAAACTGTTGTTTATTGATCACCAAAGATGATGCAGCCTTGATCCACAGGTGGCTGCCCATGCACATCAGTCCTTTCATGCCTGTGTTACTCCAAACTTCCCTCCTCCCAGATTCAAGCAGTAATTCACCAGTCTGTCTTGTGATTGAAAACTTTCCCTGTGCTGAGAAAGATCACACCCTTCCATATTTGTTAAAGTATTTCTTGGTTTCAGTATCTAATATTCAGTCTTTTTAATACCATGACCAGAAGGGCATCCTGGGAAAGTGACATCTCTGAAAGGAGATCGATCCCATCTGATTTAGATGGAAAGACAAAGAATCACCTCACCTAATTCATCCATTGAAATTGTAGCCATCGATTTTAAGTTTATCATCTGGAAGATGACAGTGGCTCAAAAGCAATGCTCTTAGAAGAAATGTATTTCCTATTTTAACACAGAATAAAATCACAGCATAAGACCAAATAAAACAAAGGAATCCTTGAAACCAATAAAGGCTTCCACATGTCTTTTGTCTCTAAACCCCTACAGAGGACTATTTTATCCCAACCACAAATGCTGTGGCATTTCCCATGCATCAGTGAGAGTTTATATTTCAGACTAAAGAGAATAAGAGAGTATCCTGAGCTGGAAGGGATTCACAAGGCTCATTGAGTCCAGCTCCAAGATATTTGTTCTCTTCTTCCTGGGTTTCGACATTGTTGACAATACTGGGCCAATTCACACAGATGCTGGAGCTGGGCACACAATTCTTACCCTGGTACAGAAACTACCTTGAAAATCATACAGTAATTACTTTACATGTAACTCCTGCAACTGTTAAGCTCTCCTTAAGTCCACTGGATAGTGGAGCAACTGAACAAGCAGTTTTACCCACAGGCCTCCAACTTCAACCATTACCTTGTACAGATTGATTTTGTTCTCTGAAGATTTATTTGATATAGAAGGTGATAATTTATGTGCTATTTTATGTGGTCTTGTCCAGTCTGCAGTAGTTTAATATAATTTCCTGGTCTTAGTAGTTTTTTCAGTGTCTGCAGGAACTCTGTGTCCCCAAGACAAAAAAGAAAGAATTCTTAATGGAAATAGTTATCAAAAGCATTCCTGTTCCCAAGTCCCTTTTCCTATGCACACTGGGGTCTGAGAAATAACTAAAAGGATGGGTTGATTTACCTATTTCTTTTCATGGAGTACAGAAGAATATTAGGCAGGTAGCCTACTACCATGTAATATTTTGGAGATGAAGTTGAGCAAAGTTGAGTCTTAGAGTTGGTATTTTGCATTACCTATTTCAGATAGATTACAACAGAAAGACAGTGAAAGAGTAGTTAGAGTAGTTTTCCCATTCATTGAAGGCAATTCCTTTAAAATGTGAAACTAGATTTATTTTATCCACCAATTTGAATGCCATGTTTCATAGTTTGGATTTGTTTTTTGGTTTTGTTTGTTTGTTTCTTGTTTGTTTCGGGGGGGTTTTGGTTTTGTTTTTTGTTTGTTTGCTTG
>VXBX01001703.1:365764-388095 GCA_013400415.1 Scytalopus superciliaris | reverse complement strand
TATGTTATGAAGAAACTTTTTCTCCAGTTTTTCCTAAAACTATTGTTAATTAAAACATGCTGAAGGCATATTTTTAAAAACTTTTACTTTGGGTTCATAAGAAACAATGTACTATGTGGCTCTATTTAACAAAAAATTCTGTATCCTTATATCAACACTAAGTGTTTGTAATTTGGAAAAACAGTTATCATTAACATCCAATTTTTGAGAATTTAGAGTTCTGAAGAAGCTTTTAATTTCAGGTACTAATCCTTTCTTTCCCCCCAGCCGCATGATATTATTTAACTGGAGAAAAGGCAACTGATAACATCCTTGGCTTTGTTTCAGTTAAATATCAGAGTAATTTATCATATTCTACTTAATTAGAAGTGAGGACTAAACTCAATCTTACAGGTCTTTTCCAGAACAAAGGATTCTATGAAAAAAACTTTTGCCAGGGACTTCTTATTTTATTATTATCTTGGAAATTACTAAGATTATTTACTTTCGAAATGGCAGCAAGAGAGAACATAAGTTTATATCACTTTAACTTATTTTCAATGCATAAAATTAAGAAGTTGAAAGAGTAGTTTACCTTACTCTTATCCTCTGAAGTTATATAAGGTTAGAAGTTAAGAAAGGCATAGAAAAAACCCCCTTGTTTGTAAGGATATTTCACTGTTCCTTGCGTGCTTAGAGATAGGCTTTTGCAGACAGTCAGTGGTATTAGTTTCCTCTCATGCATATTGTATTTATTTTACTTTTTAATGTAGAACCATAAACAAATTTAGCAGAAACTATTTAGGGATATTGTATGTCCCTAAAATGGGATGTACTTGAAATCTGAAACAGACATATGTTGTGTTGAGAATAGTAAATTTCTTGTAAAAATCAGCCTATCAGGGCATTTTCTCCTCTTGAGGTGCATATATAGTTTTCATGAATGTTAATGAGATTTATAGATCTGCAAAGGAAAATGTACACCATGTACATGAGTATAAGTTGTAAATATGATATTAACATATCCCAGGACTTTTGTATTCTCCTCTATATGCTGTGGAACCCAGAGATACACATAAGACCAGCTTAAGTTTTTGACATTTTGTTTGTTGTATTTGGCATAATTGCCTTTGAGTGTAATTAGCTCCTTCTGACAAACCTGGTCCTGCCCCATTTTGGCAGTGGTCCATGTATTTATTGATACATGAACATACAATTCACCTTAGTTGCTAAATATGAATTGACAGCTGAAAGAAAGCTCTAGCTTGCCCAATGCTGTGTGCTGGGTTAAATGGGTATTAGTCATTATTTCAACTCTTGAAATTTAACTTTTTGTATTCCCATGACTTTAGGCTTGTTTTGCTTGAATACTAAAATTATCTTCAGAATATTAATCTAGTGCCTTGAATTCTTCATTCTGTAGCTATGACTCAAACAGTTCTGCTTGAATTTAAGATCTATTCCAAAATGTGAAGGAAGCACTTTAGCTGTGGATAATGAGATCTAACAGTACCTGAGCTGTAGAAGGAGATGAAATCACTATCTATAGAAAATAATATTTTTTCTACATATTCAGGTTAAATGTGTGCACATCCTGGTAGCTGAAACATCTGTTTCTAGCTTGTTGTTCCTCATGGCTGCTTCTCAATTGGATTTCCTCAAGCAGGTCCAAAGCTTGTCACCTTAGCCAGGGTCTGTTAACTATCACCACTGGCCCCACATTAAGTAGGAGGTTCAGGGCTAAGCTAATAACTCTCCTGCCTTTCTGACTGATCACAGTGATTCTCCCTGTGGCTACTTATCATGCTGTACTCCTATGGGAGGGTTATCTTCTTTGTCTATTCTTCAGCTGGGAATTGTTTCTGTTTTCTCCATTCTTAAGTTTTCAGGTGGTAATTCTGAAAGCAGCTCTTTGATTCCTGTCCATTATTTCACCCTTGCCAGTTTTAGTAATGCTCTCTTACAAAGCTAAATTTTGCTCGTTTTCTTTTCTGTGGATGTAAATGTAATTGCTAATTTTCAAAGTAGAATTTGTAACTAGATGTGTGTGGCAAAATGGATGTAATAGGAACATGACCATAATATTGTAATGTTAATTTGTGTGAATCTTGACTCAAATTTTATGTTGTCACAGGTGAAGTAATTTCCATGATTTTGGCTTTAGTGTATGGTGCTGTGTAATATTTTAACTTGTCCTACGTAGCTCATTAGGCTGTACCAATCATGACTGTTTTAACAGAGCTCAAGAGAGTTGAGTGAAAGAGAAGAAGCTGCAAAACTGCTTATGGTCATTGACTGCCTCTGAGCCTCGTGTAAAACATTACTGAAGTCTGTGAACTGTCTTAGTTGGCTTTAGTGGGCACTGAGAAAGGCCTAGAATGCATTCAGTGAAGCTTTATTGCTTCTTGAAAATTTTGAGAAAAGGTGGTGGTAGTGTGGCAGTGCAGGCAAATCCATACATCTTTCTTGGAAATCTTTGTGTGGAATTAAGGACATTGTTGTCCTTAAAGTAAAGCCAAGATGATTGGGGAAAAAAAGAAAACAAAAACCCCCAAACAAACAAAAAACCCAAAACCAAAACAAAAAACCCCCAACCAAATAAAAAAACCCACTTCAATCAGATTTGAAAAGTGCATCAGACCTGATATAAAATGCCTCCACTTTGAGAACATGGACAGTTAAACCTAAGTTTGTTTAATTCTCACGTTGTAATCTGATGTGCTGGTTGGCTTTTAAATTTTCCCTTTCTTGAGTGTGATCCTTTAGGTCACTTGTATTAACTACTCAGTCAACACACGGAAAAGACACTGGTGGAGTGTTTGACAGGAGTTTGAGTTTCAGGGAGATTTCAGATTGAAGGAGGGAAAAAAATGTGACAAAGAGAAACAATATTGTTATCTCCTGGATTCAGGTCTGGAATAAAAACTTCCTGGATCATGAACAATACTGTGGAGAATTGAAATGTTGTCTTACTGAGTGAAGCTACTCTGTCATCCATTTCAGCTTAGGCTTTTGTCTGCATGTGATGGCCATGATGTAGTACTGCAAACTCTTAGATCTCTTTTAAGGGCCCTGAAATGAAAGAAAATTGGTGACGGCAGCAGCTTTCCCCAAGATATAGGAAGCAGTGGATGAATAAAACAATCTGAACTGAGATGGAGCTTAAATAGGAGTGAGCCCCAAATTGATCATGAGATAAGTCTTACGAGGTTGTATGTCAAAGATAGTTTTCAGTGAACAGAAGAGAAGAGCATTGTAGACTGAAATGTGAGGAACATAATGGCAAAAATAAATAAGGAGAGATGACTAGAAGAAGATGACAGGAATGTCTGGGAGATGTAAGAAAATATGTAAATAATCAGAAAACAAATGAGCATCCAAACTTCTGTGCGACAGTGCACACCAGACAGGGCAGACACCAGAAGAGATTAAGGATTGCTATAGTAAGAGTTCTTTTGACAGCTAACAAACTTATTCTGATTTTTAATTTCTTACTTTAATTTCTTGCTCACTCAATGGTAATAATTTTATTTTTAATTCATTTCTTGTTGTCCTTTAGTTATAATGTCCTTTTGAATCTCACCCTTCCCAGCCCATCCTCCTCTTTCTATTCTTAATTTATTGTTCTATTTTTCCCAAAATACCTGAAGCTTGCTTCTTTAAACACTTCGGATGTGGAAATATTGAGTTGAAAGGGCTAGTAGAAGAAAATTCTTATCAGAATTTTTTTCAATTATTTTTTTCTTAATCTTTAAGTATTGAGAATGCTATGTAAATATAATACATTATGAGCCAAGCTCTTGTTAAAACTTACTGTAAATCTCATTCCTAGCTGATTAAATTAGGACAGTGATCTACGTGGTCAGCTCAGTTGAGCACTGGCAGACAGGCGATTTATTATTTCAATCACTAAAACTTGCTGGAGAATTTAGTGAAACTCCCACCCAATGTAATAGCTGTGTTTTGGTTTAAGTTGTGTGTAGTATATTCTCTTAACAGGAACTCTGAATTAGGCCATTTAAAATCAACAAAATTATGAAGCTGAAAAGCCTGTATTTCTTTGCACTTTTTCTCTGCAACATCAAAATAAATTTAATAGGGATAGATATTGCATTAAAAACCAATAATGAAAAGTAAATAGAAATAATATTTGTCTTTCTGTGATAATATCCTGTATTGTCACTTAAGCACATAGAATACTATAAAATATTGTTCAGAATAAAATAAAATACTGCTTTTTAAAGCATAATTTAATTCATTCCATAAATACAAAAAAATATGACTTTGACCATGGAGAGAAAAGAAAGATGGGAATAAGGATAAAGAAAAGGAAAAGAAGACAGAAAAGTTATTAATAGGCCTGTAATGATCGGAAGTTTATTCCAGGGTTGAGGTAAAACTTACTGGTTCATAAATAGCAAATTCATTATGTTTTTAATACTCAGGTTATATTAACACTATATAACATCTTTATAGTACCATTAGTACCACTTAATCCTAAATTCAGTTTGGAAATAAACATTTCCAGGTCTTTTTTTTTTTTTCCCATGGAACAATTGGCCAAATAAATTATTTTTACAATAAATATTATCTGATTAGTGCATGCCTTGTTCAATCATAAACAGACTTATAAATGTTTTATGTCAACTCTTACACAGAGTTCTTAAATGTTAACAAATTAATTTATTTTAAAGGCCATATCAAGGTGAAAACACCAGGGCCCTAGGCAGCAGGACAATACATCATGGAGCCATTTCTCATTCAGTCACAGTAATGGCAAAGGATATGTTAAGACATAAAACGTGATATGGTTTGTTAAATATTCATTTATAATTTGCATTCATTATTAAATCATGTGTTAGAACTAATCTTTAATCTCAAAAATACATAATGTGTCATAAAGTCTATTTGAAAACATAACATTAAATATTTTATGCTTTTCATGTTGCTTTTTAAAGGTTGACTAGAATACACTAAAATACTTGTCATTAATGTAATTTAATTATTCCAAAGAGATTTGGTCTACAGTGATGCTGATTTCAATACCTTATTTCAACCTTTAGGTCAATATAAAATAAATACCTCTTTGGGAGATGGACTGGTCTATGATTAATGACAATTTAGCTCCCCCAGTACTCCACGGCAACACTGTAGTTCATTGTCTGAAACGTTTGCGGTGCAATGTGGTGGCTCCAAGAGGTTTATTTTATGGAGGTCCCGAGCTGTTTGCTTGATGATTACAATGCACCTTGGTTCTCTGTGTGTTCTGTTTTACTGCGTGCCACTGCTGGAGATCTTCTGTATATGACACAATAGCTTAAACATTTTTGCTGACTAGAATGTCATATTTGCTGAATATCCATAGAACTGCTATTCCATTTCCATTTTGTATGCTGAGAGGACAAGCCTGTGTGAGAGGGGCAAGTGTGACGGAGAAGTGATTTGTATTGTAGGAGACTAGGAGCTACTCAACGAACCATGTAAAAACAGTTCATTAAAATGTTTATGTGCTTGGCTGGTTAATGCAAAGAAAGCTTTATTGCTGTCTTTTAAAACCTCAGTAACTTAAGGTTGAAGTCAGATCAATGCATCTGTAGTAATTCAGAGAAATACCCATCTTAGGTTAAGAATCACCAAAAAGCATGGCAAGAAACAGTATTCTTAAATCTTACTTCCAAACTAAATATCAGACTAGTATTTGACTTGTACAACTATGGAACTTTCATACTTAGTAAAAGACTTTTAAACAGAACTAGCACCTGTCAAGATTTCCCTGGATTTTTCCTCAGAATGTCTGTTAGATGGAATCTGAGGTGTTTGCTAATTCTGCAGCACTTCTGCCAAGGCACTTGGAATACTTGGAATGTGCTTAAGGTATGTGCCCTATACACCTCACTTTCTATATGGTTCTGGAGGAATTCTGGTTATCCTATCTTTGAGACTACAGTAAAATTAAAAACAAGTCAAGCCTCTGAATTATACTTCCCATTTAGCTGTTGACATGTCCTATGAGTTAGCACTTATTTTCCAATAAGTATGTCAGGGAAAAGGCCTTGTTTGTTTGTTTGTCCTGAGTAGAATGTGACTGCCCTAGTTAGATGCTATCCCATTAATACCAGCAAAAGTAAATCCTTCGTAAAATGAAGTCTCCTGCTCCCTGTCAGAGACAGTGGCAGAGAAAGCTACAGTTCTTTGCATTAGCTTAGAGGGCAACTAGCAAAGACACTCTAAAAGGAATGTGGCAGCCTGGAGATTCTCCAAAAGCTAAGAAGTTGGCCTGTGTATGAACTCTAAGAAGAGTAGGTGGAGCTGTCTCAGAAACCATGCTGAGCTGCCTAAGAACTTAGAATGAGTTGGGTGGTGTTTTTGATTAATAAAGTAATGAAGCAGACTCCCCTCCCCTAACAGCCAATGCCTTAGTTGAACAGTGGGGAATCTACTCTTATTACGCACATTCTTCTCTAAACAGTGCTAAGAGAGGAAGGAAATATCTTTAAACGATGCATAGTCAGAGCATACCCCTGATTCCTAATCAGCCACATCCTCTCCCTATCCTTCTGAAGAATATGGACCATCAATTTCCCCATAAGATGAAGGGGAGGCAAAGCAATAGTTTAGCATCTTATGCATTATCTCTCTTTTTATGATTACAAATAGAGCACTTATGTTCACTGACCCATATCTCATACCAGACATCAGTAGCCAGGTCCAGATTTAGGTTATTGTTCCAACAGTGGATTAGGCCATGCGATCAGAAACAAATTTAGCTAATATGATCACTTGATTGTGACTATTCTTATTGGTGCTCTATGTGTGCACAGCTGAAACTTGAAGACATAAAGCAAATGCTCTTAAGGCCCAAAAGAACAGTTGTCAGTGCTTTTACAATGAGCTTTGAAAAGGTTGAGGAGACCCTCTCTGTTGGGTTAATTAAGCTGTCCTTTACTTGCGAGTTTAAAAGGGAAAAGTGAGTTTGCTCCCCATGTGGCTTTCCCAAACTCTTTCAGCTGTAGCTCTAAGCTTCAATGACCCTCAGTCCTGCAGCATATCAACTTGATGTATATAATTGATTGCTAAACATTTTTTGCAGCTTGTTAAACGGTAAGGCTAAAAAAAATCTAATATATGAATTTTGATTAAAGTGCTTTTGTACAGAGGGGTCAGAGACATTAGCAAGTTAAAAAGAAAGTGTGAGCTCTGCTGTGGTATGGTGGTTCTAACCCGTATGCTTTATTTCGCATAATTGATCCCACATGTCTACGCTAAGGACGTTTCTGTCAGGTTTGAAACTGCAAGTATTAAAATGCATTTAGAGTGTGCTTCAGTAAGGACACTATGCAGAACGCTCAGCAATGTAGATTGCTGGTATTATAATGGCACTGATTATAAAAGGAATAATTACAGTAGTGTGTAATTGTGTGGTAAGGGAGAAGAAAAAATATCAAGGTGTAAAACCTCAGAGTAACAGTAGATCTGAAATGGATTAAGATAGACATTCAAATTATAATAGTCAGCAATTTTGTTTTCCTTATAATTTGTGGGTTTTTTTAAATAACTGACATAAGACAATGTGTTTTTCAGGGGTTTGTATGATAGCTAGGCAACAAATAGAATCTGTCACAAAATCTTTGTAACTTCTTTTATTGACTAAGGGATGATGCTGTTATGAGCACAGACTGGAAAATGTTCTGACTGTACATCCATGAGGTTTTTGTAATGTCTGGGTATTGGCAACAGAACAAATGGTTTATGTGTTTATAAATAGTAATTCCCCAACTCTTCTTTGGGAAACAATGACTCAAGAGTTTAATAAGCACAACTTCTTAATACCAATATGATGTTCTTCTACATTTTTTTTCTTTAAGTCATTAATACTGTTAAAGAAAAGGTGGGACATGCTAGAGTTGCTCAGCCAAGGTAGTTCTCCATATAAATTCATGATAATTAATGCTGGTTACTAGGAATTGTACAGAGACATAGCTGACAAGGAATAAAAACTCAGAGCTCTGTGTTGTATATTGTCAAGTATCTAATGCATAAATCCAAGCAGGATTTGGAATAGTCATTTGGGGGTGAAAAGTTCAATGTTAGATGTACAGAACTTCTGAACTATCCCCCTCTTCTCCATAGCTTGGTTTGTCTGTTTTTCTTAAAAGGCTAAAGGTGGAAGCTTTATCTTACTGAATACTTTTAAAATAGATTGAAACATAATTTAGCTCTCTGGAATGTGGTAGGTCAATAGTTATTTTTCTAAAAGTTTTCTATTTTTATTCATGATATTGGAAATTGGAGAGAATATTTGTCTGGAAGGTAAACTCTAGCAGGTGTTTGTGTTGTTGTTATTATTATGATTACTTATTATTATTTAATAGAAATATAACATCACCTGCCAAATATATGTAGCATTTATAAGAATGAGATACTAAACTCAAGTAATTTATTTTAAAAATGGCTCAGGAAGATGGATTTCATGTTTGAGATTTTTAGTTATATTTATGACATTATTTAAAATTTATTTTTCATGTAATCTAAAACTATAAATGTTAGTAATGTAACCTTAATGTTATTTCAGTTCTCCCAATGACCCATAAATAGGAGCAATGCTCTTAATGTTATATGGAATTTGTAAAGTTAAATTTCGATTTTTTTTTTTTTTTTTTAAGACAAGACAAAATGTGTTTAATTAAAAATAAAGCAGTTCTATTAGGGTACTGCTTTTAAAGTGTTTTGAGCCTGTCACAACTTCTTAGCTCCATAGGACAATGTAAGTTAGCTAAAATGAATTTAGAATCAAAACCAGACAAAAGCCAGAAGCAATAAATCCTATTGTAGTGGTAAAATGATTGGGAAGGTGACAAGAGAAAACGAGAAAGGAATATCTCTCTTAACAGAAGGTGTGTTTTATTTTTAAATTTTGCAGAAAATTATCAGCACGTTGCGTTTTTTTGTTTGTTTGTTTTTAACTGCACAATATCTTGCTTATACAAAATAATGTGTCTGACTTCAACTTGAAAGCTGTGTAACTTGGACAAAATATTTCTGGAATAAGTTTCATTTAAGACAGCAGAACAACACTGAGGTTAGAAACATGTTTGTGTCTTTTTTTCATGACTAGCCCATGTCTATTCTCTATGAAATTGATGTCAAAAAAGTATTATATATTTTCAGTGGGAAATAGAAGGCTGCCCTCTACTATCCTTGTCAGGACGTCGTATCCCTTTAATCATACTTTTCATTTCAGTACATTGAAATTTCCGTTACCAAGGACAACATCATAAATAAAAGTGTTTGTGAAATTTTTACCTGCAGCTTCCTAACTTTGTGCATTAAGCATGAGACTAGCAGAGAGGTGGTCAAATGTGAAAATTTATAATCATTTATTACGTACGGCTGAAGCGAGAAGGGAATAAAAGCGTGAAGGCATACATCTATAAACTGGAGCAGAAAAGCTTAAATGAAAAGTAAAGTGAATTTCTGTGTCTTGTCATAAAGTAATGAGAAGCTAGAGCTTTATTCATAGCAACCCAAGATGCATTTACTCTCAATCTAGCTTTAGCAGTAAATGCTTCCCTGATGTATTGCTTTGGACTTACAAAGAAATATTTGTGCTCTACATAATAGTATAGTTAGGAGAATTACTGCATGGCTGAGGAGATTCTATAAAGGTTTATAGCTGGTGGTGTTACTGTAATTTAATCACAATGTAGCTAATGTAGTACTTTAATATCACAGGTTACTTTTTTATTTACCATTTATTAGTAACTGACAGTCAATCATGACCACATCATAAACAAATCACCCTGGATTCTGTAGGAACCCTGAAGTTCCAGAATGGATGCACTTCAGCTCTTACATGTGCTCCATAATGAACTAAACACCAAATTATTTTTTAATGGAATAATCATGTAAGTTAGAGTTCTTGTTTTCAGTCCATCAGCCAAAGAAAATGTTTTACGCCATTAATGCAATTAGTGTTGCGTATTGTGCAGATGTGGTTGAGGTAACACACCAACCCCTTACAGGCAATACAGGAAAATATCTTCAAAAACATGAAGAAGACTCAGGTAAAAGATACTGTGTACAGGAATTTGCAAATACTGATGAATGAATTTATACAGGCTAAGAACTGTGCTCTCACTTTCAGCCATGTTTTTGTTAGGTTTGCTCTGAACTGCAAATTGAGAAAGTGACTGTAGCTAGTAAATGTAGCTGAGTCCATCAAGTGCTCTTGAGGCACTGAAATCTCAACATATTTTTTTGGTGATAAGAATGGTTTATATAACTTTCTTTTATTGTCCTTTTATAGATGCGCTGTAGGATCAATTTATCCCAATTTTGTGTTCATGATCAGCTTTTAGTACAGAATCACAGTATTGCATCTGAAGGTGCTTCTGTTAGCAAAATTAAATGCTGATTGGAACTCTGGAAGCATCACCTCTTTGGACTGAAAGTTGTGCTTCTCCTAAGACCCTAAAGAGGCTGCAGTTTTTTAATTGCAAACAAAATCTTTGTTTTTCAGTCCTCTCCTGCTGTGGGGGAATGACTAGTAACCAACATCAGACTGCCATGGTGATTAATATGTAGTAGTAATAAGCTCCACAAAGATGGATGTGTGTAGGCTATTGGTGCATGTCCTGGGTAAGCTGCAAAGAAACAGCCTGAAGACCAAGTGCCTTCAATCACTTGAAAGGCTTGCCAATAAGTCTAGTAACGCATACCCTGGCACGGCTTATTGCTATTAGAATATGTCTCTTTAATTCAAATTTCATGCAATTTACCCTCTCATGGTGAAAAATATTTCCTAGAAGAAAAATGTGAAATATTTGGAGGAAGCATAGGGGAAAAGCCCTTGCTTTGCCATTAAATAAATTAGAATATCAAATCTCCTCCTTCATTCAGCATTGCACTGTTTATGTCTGAAGATTCTCCAGCCAACCTGGACACTTCCAAACCTTAAATCTGGTGTAAGTGGAATGCTGTTGATTTTACTTTTCTTAAGTGACTTTAAAAACTGAAAGAAAACAACCCCTCCACTTTGCTATTAGGAGAACTGTGTGAGCACTGTTTTCCCTAAAATTACTGCACAAATATTTTAGGTAATAGCAAACTCTCGAGTTTCTGCATTTATTGACCCTTTGTGTGATATTTTCAAACGGAACCTGAATCTGTGTGGTCAGCCCCTGTAGCTAGCACAAGGAAATGGATGGTTGTGCCAAGCACAGCCAAATGAAAACGGCTACTGAATCTTTAAATACAGACTTACTGGTGATATGTAAAAAAATACTGTAAAATGAAGACACCAGTAGAAAACCACACTCATTTCCGCCTCTATCATCTTTTTTGCTTTTGAATGGTTCTCTGTGTACAGCCACTTCCAGTGCTTTCTTGAGTGGTCAGCGAAGATCCGATTTAAATCACAGTGCAGAGAGATGAATTAATTTTTATATATTCTGTGATTTTCTATCTGTCATAACTTTTAAGGGCACTTAAAGGGTTAAATTGACAACAGATTGAATTGCAGACACTAACCTCTATTTTTGAAAGGAGGATTTAATATGACATGCATTCAATTAATACCTTTGTGTCAATATGCTACTCATAACTTGTATTGATCTTTGAAAGCTGTTTCTTTTCACAGTTATTTTTAAAGAATGCTTCTGCTGGCTACATTTGGGATTAAGCTTCTGGCATTTAGCCCTTCTGTTCTAATCCATTTTTATTGCACCTGCCTGAGCAGCGTGATGCAATCTGCTGCTTTGTACTTTTCTACTCCTCTTCTTGTTTGACTCTTTCCTTTTATCATTTTGTCCTTACCTTTTCTCACAGACCTGCAGATAATATTGCCCCCATGTTGCTTTGCATCTTCTCTGGAGTGGCTGCTTTCCTTGTCTTGCTAACCACGTGTGTACTGTTAAGGAGGATGACACTATGTGAAGAGTGGGAAGGCTGGCATGAAAATGTTCCATGATAGTTATGGCTGGTCAACAGGAACTGAAAGTGATGCTGCAAAGGAAAGTGAGGCGATTCTTTGGAATGTAAAACTTAAATGACTGCTTTTCCCAAAATATGTTGTTAGAGCGCTTTGTCGTCTCATTTAAAAGCTAACTTTGAAAGAGACCTTATTTCTTTTTTGTTATCATCTTAAATTTGATTAACTGAATTATGAATTACTTAGTGCTGGGCAGAAATGAAACTTGGTTGAACAGAAGTGATGTGTCAACTTGCAACAAATTTTCAGACCATTTCTCAGAAAGAATCTTGAAAGTGTGGGTTGTTTTTAGGTGTAAATAATTTGCTTTAATATGCTCATCTTTTTAAAATCCACCATTTAAAAATATACTGTTCTGAGGTCTTTAAAAACTCCAAAATGAAGCCAAATGAAAGTTAAATTAAATGTTTGTACTTATTTTGTCATGAAAACAGAGAACATATGCATTTTGGATCAATCCTGATGTAGCAACTAATTTCAGTGCCCATTTTCAGAGAGTGATTGAAAAATCAATTATATATACAGCCCTAGAATTCAATGGGTTTTTCTTTTGTAAGGTAAAGGGCTGAAAGTTATTTTTATTAATTATACTTGAGGTGCTGGTTTATAGTTTGTGTTTCTCAGTTTTTTTGTAAAGGTCAGCAACTACCATCAACTGAGCAGTTCAAGGCTTCATTGCATAGCATATGGGAAAACTATGAAGAGTCCTTCAAAGCATGTAAGCACAGTGGGTTTTACTGCAACAACACATGACTGAAAGCAAATTTCAAAGACATGTTTGGAACCCAACACACAGTATAAATCTAAAAATCTGAGATAAGCTTGATCATGCATAAGGAATCAGAACCCATAGGGGCTTTCGCAATCATGTAGCAGAGCTGGCTTGTGAAAGAACTCAAACTGTAAACTGAATATCTTTGCTATGCAACAAAGTGATAACGTAAGCATAACTCTTGGAAACTATTTTCACATTAACATTTTTAGACTGAAATTTCTATGATTTCACTCTCAAAACAATATAGTGTATATTTGACACCTGGATCTTTAGTTTGGAAGCATCTGATTTTTCCTTTTTTTTGGTTGGTATTATCACCCTTTTGAAAATATAAAAAACCCTAGTATTTGTAACTTTTTTCATATTATTATGAAAACCAGACCCCATCTTGCAAGAAAGGATTAGGAGGTAGAAAAACAGGCAGGGATAAAAACCCCCAAACTCATAAGCCTGTTTCTACGTGGTTGCTCATTCGGGTAGGAGTTTTAGATGCACAGCCTTAACATCGATAGTTTAATAGATGGTTTTGAAAACACTGTTGTATTGTCATGGGCCCATCAGAAATTTCCCAGATCTGCAATAGCAGTTAGAGTCTAACTCGTTGAGAAATTACTTTTGAAATCAGTAGGACTGAGATGTTAGAAATCCTCTGCAAATCTGAACCTAAGTGATTATTATCTCTCCCAGAAATTCAGAAACAATAGAAATGTGCGCTATCTGTTAAGAAGTATCATTCAGATACTTTCTGATGACAGCACTTTTTATGAATGTGTTTTTAAGTTTTAAGGCAGTTATTCTTGCATCAACAACAGGGAAACAGTAGTACATGAAAATCCACAGAAACAGTGATCTCCCTCTACACTGAAAGGGTGAATATTTTTCAGAAGGATTCACTGACCTTGCACTGGACGAACTACAGACAGCATTTAGGGTTGCCTTGTCTTTATGCATTTTTCTAACAATCCAAGGAGTTTGTACCAATAACTGGACTGTTGGGTGCTAGGAGCCCTTTATGTTCTCAGACACAATTCCCTTTTGAAAGCCTACAGGGTCTTCTGCTAATAGAGGATGGCAGCATCAGGAACCTAAAGTAGGAAAAGCTGTGTTTGGAATGAGGCCTCAAATACTGTGTGTCTTTTACAGTGTATCTCCACCTCTAATCCAAACAGAATTGATCTGATGTGAAAAATGGGGGAAAGGATGTGGCACGACTGTTCAGTCACATAATAAGGAGATTAGTTGTATGGGAAATGGTGTCTATCATGAATTCATCTCACTGAAGAGAATTTCGATAGAATTCTTTTATAAGTTTTTTTGGGTTTTTTTTTTTTTTTTGGCTAGTAATGAAGTCTAGGATGAATAACACTCCATCTAGAATGTGTGAAAGTATGTGTGTATTTTGACATCTTAAAAGAATATTTTAAGCTATAGAGATTCTGTCTGAAGTTATAGCTTAAAAAAAAAAAAAATCCAGTATATTCAATCATTAATCACAAGTCATTATTATTGTACAGTTTTGGTTACGGTATAAAAAGAATGCTTAGGATGGAGTCTAAGTAGCTGTTCCAAATGTTTTAAATCTCTGAGAAAGATTCTGTTCATTTGAGTGGGCAACACTGGGGTGTTTTTTAGCTATTTCCTGTATTTTTACAGGGCTCTGCCTATTATTTCTAAGGAACCCAAGAAAAGCAGAAATTGCATTCAGTATAGTTCACTGAATTTTTTTCTGCTGTCTACAGATTGAGAAAAGCTGTAACCTTAGACTTTAAATTACTATAAAGCAATAGGGAGGGTGATTCATGGTATGTGCCTTGTGATCTTTTGCAACACACCTACCTGTTTGTGTGTATAAGGTGGAGAATACAAGTTTGTATATTTGCAAATACAAACTTGTAAATGACAATAATGCTAGTATTAAACTTTGACAGTGTTCTAGCCTTCTTATGGTGATTTCACAGTGATACTTATAGTATAATCTGCACCACTGTAATTCTAAAAGTTTTCTTTCTGAACAGACAGATTTTTTTTCTCTCCCCTCTATGCACATCTAACAATACTGTATTGGCTGTGAGTGGATCTAGACTAAACTCACTAACCATCTTGTGAGGTGCTGCTAAGTGTGAGGAATACAGAATCTAGCTCAATGTGGTTTGAATCAATCTTTTTTTGTACCACATAAAAATAAGCACAAAACCTGTTATGTGTATTAATTTCTTTTGGGTGGAGCAGACTAACCTTTAGAATGAGAATGTAATGCACCATTTTTTTTTCAAATACAATTTTTTTAAAGAGATCTTATTGTTTTAAAGAGCATGGATTAGTTCTTTGGGTGAAATATAATCTATTTTACTTTATATTCCCCAGTTCAGTAAAGTAGTGGACAGATTTTTATAGTGTGGTTTAGTTACAGAGAAAGTAATCTCTGAGTTGATGACAAACACAAGAAATGGATGCATTTGAAAAAAGTTATAAAAAAGTTATAAACTGGTAAGAGTAAGCAGGTAGAATGAAATCTGCAGTTCTCTCCAGGCAGCCAGTATTCTAAGTACAGTGTTGTACAGAAAGACATTTCGTACAGCTGTGGAATCATGCAAAGCTATAGCAAGACCAAGATCTGAGTATATGTTAGCTGTTTTTAGACCACTTTGCGTGTGGGAACAGAAGATTACTGGAAAAAATGGGCAGAAGCATCAGTCTTCTCTCTCTCAGTGACTGGTGCTGTTTAAGATTTTGATGTATATGGTGATGGTATGATTATGGTAATTAATTTTATCAGAAAAAAATGCAACTGGCTTCACATCTTGGCTTTTTCATGCTCTGAAAGAATATTTTGATTTGTAAAGTGTAACTCTGAAAAGAAGAAAGAACCCTCATCACCTCATAAAGTAGATGAATGCAGGCTTGTCTAGGTGCTCCAATAGGATCTTTGTAAGGTAGATAAAAAAACCTGTCAGATGACATACTTATGCCAGAAGTTTGTTATATCTGCCATATGAAAGCTTGTTCTGGCACATAAATATCCTATCATTGCTTATGCATAGAGGTGGGCAGATGAGGTCTGTAAGTCCCTTTCAACTTTGTGGTTTGTTTTTTTGTTTGGTTGGTTTGGATTTCTTTCCCCCTTTATTCCTACTATCCTAAAAATACCTTTGTGAAGAAAGGTTACTGCTGACTTTATCCAAAATAAACTTTAGGGTAGGCTTACATTTGGCAACATGGAATTTGATAAGGCTGTGGAGAATCTGAGCTGCTCTTTTGATATCCTAGATCCAAGTTATTCTACTGGCATGTATTGTATATAATTTCTTCTCATTATGGCTCCTTAGCACCATGTACTTCTGAGAAGGAAAGGTGTTGTAGTGTCCCTGGTAACTGAGATGGGATGCATTATTTTGTCATTAAGAGCTAAGAATTATGCTAATAGGCCACTCATCTGGCTGAAATGAGATTTTTCAACTATTGCTTTTCTTTTCCTTAAAAGCAGTTGAACTAGTGTTTCAAAAGACATCATCTTTTGAGTCATAAAAATTTCTATGGGTAGAAGGCAGATTTTTCTCTTTCAGGCTATTTGTTGATATTATTTTCATTATGGGATAGATTAGTCTTTGTGGAAATGTGTACAGAACAAAGCCCAAAAAACTCCGTGTTTCAGTCCTTGCAGAGATTCTTAGTGTGGAATCCAGAGTAATACTCTACTTATCCATTTCCCCTTCACCTGACTTGAACAGAAACACCTTTCTAATATGGCTCAGAATTAAGGAAGTACCATCTGGTTCTATATACAGCTGAGGCAAAGAGGAATTATCTCCAAGGCCATACCAAAGAACCTGTTACAGGGTAAGTTACTGATTTGCTCCAGGACCTTTGCTATGACAGTTTATTACTACCAAATTTCTGAGGATCTGCTAATTAGCATTACAAAATTTTTTTTGTGTGGTTTTTGTTTTTGTTTTTTAACTTCTATGTTTTATAGCCAGAAAACCTGATTTGAAGTCACCTTGTTTCCTCCTGTTTGCTATGCCTGCAAGTACTAATTGACTGATAAATACAAGAGCTGAAGTAATTGCCTGTGGGACAGTGACTGAAATTTCACAACAGTACTGTTTCAAATGTCAAACTTGTTAACTATTACAGTAAAGATTTCAAACTTCTTCTGCTATGGTATAAAAATCCCATAATATTGGAATTTGGTATTCTTTGCATTAAACCTGATGTTGTATGACAGAAGTTACCTGAGGTTTACAGGTTCTAGCACTGGTCTGGACTTAAAACAAACATTAAACACTAAATCTATCCTTGCCAATACAATTTTTATTTCTTTTAGGATTACAGAAAGACTGTTTGTGTGAGTAAGATGAATTCTTTTTGCAGTCTGCAGGTTCTGCTGCTGCAATAGCTTTATTTTTTAATTTCTGGAAAAAAAAAAATCAGTATTAGTTTAGTATAGCTGCATATGACCTACTATCTTTCTCTTCCACACAGCACAAAATTTCTTAAAATCCAAGATTTTACAGTGTTGGAAATTTTAAATGTTTTAAAATATTGAAATGTTTTTATTATTATTTGTTTTATTTAGAATACATTTAGTGGATTTTCATTCATCCATACTTTGCTAATCTGGTTTTATTGATCTTTTGAAGTATTACAGTATGGATTTTAGTAGCTGGGAATTCTTAAAAATCCTTTTTAATTATGTCAAACAAATGAGAGTTCAAAGGCTTAAAAATAAACAGGAGAAGGATGAGGTAATTCCACATAGATTGAAAAAAAATGCTGAAATTCAAAATATTGAAACTATCAGTGTAGCAGTCTCCACCACACCAAAACAAGATGGTAATTGATTGCTTAATCTTGAATGAAATATACTGTCTATAAAAAGGAAGCTTTTAGAAAATATCAAGTAGTAACAGAGACAAATGTTAAAATCAGGGAAAGAAACTTCGGCTAAAGCAATTGCCATGCAGGTTTCTGTTGCCCTAAAGCAGAATGCACTTCTGATAAGAATGTCAACTTTTAGTGATACCACCCAAATTGGAACAGATCCTGACAAACTTGCTAGAGATTAGGACTGTCCATAGACTGATTTATTCAAGATAGCAAGGACAATTCTGTTAAGACCTGCCAAATTTAAAAGCTGAGCAATCTGTTCCCGCCCTGCACAGTGACAAATAGAACTGTAATTAAGCACACAGCAGTGCTTTCCTCTCTGCAAAAGGCAGGATTCCAGCTTAACTGAAGGTTTTTAACTTCAACTTGATGTCTGCAAAGAACACATCCTACTTTTGGATTTGACTTGAGAAATTACAGGTGTGCTTGCATGTTCTAATTTCTCTGCATGTGTCCGGATTTTCTGTCTAGAAACCTTTACCTTTCCAAGGCATAGATGACTTTATTCTGGATGTATATGCTCCTTAGCATAATGGGGTTACAATTCCTCTGGGTGTTCATGTGTGCTGTTGGAACACAAAAAATACAGATGTGCTGTCTATGCTTCATAATGAAGGATTTTTTTTTCCAATTCCAGCAGAAATAATAAACAGTTCTGGATAAAATTACTGGCTCAATCACAACTCTGCTTAATTTCCAGAAGCCAAAGAACACCTGACCAGCCTGAGCAACTGGGACGGCTGCTCACAGAACCACACTGCAGCTAACACCAGGGCCCACTGAAGAAACTGAGAAACTCATTTTTTGCAATTAATGAGCTAAAGAAACTGAACTATCAGTTATGTAAGACCATGTTATTTTTACCATTTCAAACCACCTGAGGATCTGTACCTCTCAGATGGACCACAAATTGTCCTGTACAGGTAATGGTTGATGACGGTGTTGTGTGGAAAATGACCCCTTATTATCAGTTGTGGGTGCCAAGATCTTGTAACTCGTTGCAATCAAAAAGTAAAATCCTTGTTGGACTGATTCTACTAGAATAATGTATTGATGTTAAAGGACAGCCCTTCCCCCCACACCCCCCAGAGAAAAACAAGAAAAAAGTTCCCAGAAGTCTCCAAGAATTAAGATAAGAATGTCTATAGCACTTCATATCTCTAACAGTTAAGTATTTAAAGGAGCTGCTATCAAGCTCAAGAAAAGCAAAAACTCAGCATGCCAATTTAAAACCTGGATTTTTTAATAATTTGTTTCAAATATGCTATAAGATTAGTGAATATTTAAAACCTAGAATAGCTAACTAGTTTGTTTTCCTGAGATTGTATGAGATTCATAGATTTCAGAACTGATTCAGAAGCAATTAAAAACATTATTGTTGCATATCTAGGTTCAAAAGAACATTCCCAGTGTGTTGGAAGGCTTGAATGTATATTCTTAATTTTTTTTTTTTTTTTTTTTAGTCTTAGTATCACAGCAAACAATATTGTTTAGACTGCCAGTTTTGGCAAGCGTGTTAATTCATGAAAATACCTGAATAGCAAGCAGCATGTGATTTTACTCTCCCTTCTGGGATCAGCCTGAGAAAGGAATTAATTTTTTTCCTTGTTCTTAACAATAGCTGATTATTCCTTGCCTCTCACTATGGCATCTACCCATTGCAGCCTCTTGCCTGGGACAGAAGTCCCTAAAATCGTGGGACTTGAAGCGGCAATAGGAGGAAATAAAGGTGCACGCTTTATACCTCCTCCTTTATAATACATGTATAAAGCAGATCATGATCAGATTTGTAAATAGAAATGCTTACATTGTATCTGTGTTTTACACTATTTACATTTGTATTGTTGGCATTGTTTTGCTGAACATTCAGTTTCAAAATGCCTGTGATGCTGCTTCTGCTGCTGTATGTTGAATAATTTGATTAATCAGCTGCCAATTGATTATGTTCAGTGCAATTATGATCTGCTCATCTTACTTTCTATAGCTTCAATATTTACTTTTATCTCAGATATAACTAATTTAACTTCAGTGTAACTTTCGAGAAAGTTTCTGATTTTTTTTTTTTTAAATGCAGATTTCAGATAATTCTGTGAAAGGACTCAGAATGGTTCACTAACTCTGTATTTAGAGAGATAACTATTCTACAAATAGTTTGCATGTGAGTAATTCATTTATCTGAGTTGCCAAGCTTTGAGATTCTGGTTGTTCTGTTTACAAGTAAGCAGCATGATATAATTATGATATATTTCATGTGAAAGCACATTCAAAAACATAGCTATCTGTTTTTTGAATCCATTCTTACTTATTGTGGAGTTCATTGATTTAACCTGAAAATAACTGAAAGGAAGTATTGGATTTAAACTTTTTTTAAAAAAACTAAACAAAAGAAATTCAGTAAAAATATTATCTCCCAAGAATTTTATGCTGGCATTGGGTAATCCATGGAAATATTACATATGAATGATATCTTTTATTACTTCCTGCCTAATAAGACGGTGATTTTGCTGATGAGCAAATACAGAATTAATCCAGCTGTATTCAAGTAATCTGCATGTTGAATTGAAAAGTTGCAATTTCTTTGCTATTTAAATGTGATTTCCTATGAGAAAATATTTTCTCTCTGAAAGTCAAGGTTTTTTTCTTTGATGGACTCAAGTGGCCAGTGTAAATATTAATAGTACAAGATAGGTCCGTTTTGCAAATAAATTCAAAAATATCTCTAAGCCCAAGGTGAATCTGAGTTACAGAACCATTTCCATAAGAAATTATATATTGTACGTTTTATTTCTCCTTGTTATTCTGTTCTTCCTAGTAATTTGACTGTGTTTTTAAGGATTCTGTCTCTCAAATGGCAAGAATCAGTAACAAGTTGCACTGTTACCTCAGATCCTGGAAGCGCATCCTTCACTAAGGTGAAAACATTCAGAGAAACTCACTGAAGCGAGTGTTTTGTTTGTTTTTAGCTTGTTTTGTCTAATAATAGGCTAATTTAAAGCAAGCTGTTGAAAAACTTTGGGGATTCATCCTTACTTGCATATTTTTTTTTTCCTAATACATCTCTTTGTTCCTCTTTAAATTTCTAAAATAATTAAGTGGGGTGCATACATTTGTCAATACATATGCAGGATTATATATTTTAGTGTAGAATTTGGTACTGTATGTTTTCCTAATTTCAGTTAAAAAAAAAAATAAATATCAGAAGTAGTGTTTACTCATTCTCAGTTTGCTTTAGCAGCTTTGTGTTTTCACTTTTTAAAATAAATTTTTGTTTATCTTTTGTTTGAAAGACCACTCAAATGTAAAATTAAAATTTCTAATTAATGTTACAGGTTCTCTGATGCTAAGTTTCTCAATTTCAAAGAGTTGAATATCACAATATAGTTGATGCACTCCCATGTTATCAAATAAATGCTCAAGGTACAGCTTATAATGTTGAAAAATAGAAAAATAAATTGACCTTGATGAAGTGTGTCTTCTTTTGTCTGTTCCCAGGAAAGTTTATTTCAGGTATTTCTACTGCTGAAATGATTAGAGTTAACAGCTTTTTCCCTCCATTTTATTTTACAGGGTCTCTTCATCTTCCTGATATATGGGGTGTACAACACAGAGGTAAGTCTGCTTGGAGTATCTCAAGGCTGACAGAGTGAATGAGAGAAATGACAGGTTTCTTATCTTGATAACTGAGGGACAAAGTTGGCTTTCCATATGAGTGTCCTACTGCCCTTCATGCTTGGACTAGCTTATATGCATCCCAGCTTACCATTAAACACTGACACCCTGAATAAAGGGACAGACTCATTTCTCATAGGCATTGACTAATATTTTACTGCTGCTTCAAGTTTTTTGAATTCCTGGTCTGTCTTTTAACACTTAGCTAAACCTGCAGTCCTAAACTGTTGTAATCTAATGTACGTTTTCAAATTAACTGTTAGTTTATATGCTATGTTAAGGAAACTGTGTTTAAATTATAAAAGGAACAAGTTGTACTTACTCAACAAAGTTCTGAACTCAAGTACAGAAATGGCACCAAATTCTATTTTTTTTTTTTTTACATCAGTTAGATAAATTTAAGATTTTAAAATCTGACCCACGGCTTTGTACCAATTAGGTCTATGAAAAGTACTTGCTATTTACAGGCTCATCTGTCACGAAGGGAAATATTTTTCACAGGTAAAGTGTAAAAATCATAAGGAATGATGCACTACTTCCATTATGTTAATGATAAAAAATAGTTCTCCCGATTAACCAAAATAAGGTGCTGTTTCAAAGTAACAACCAGTTCATTCAATTTCCATGATGAGTACATGTAACTAAACCCGTGAGCATGATTAGCGTGTGTTCTGCAGCAGCGGCGGGCCGGGGTGCCGCCCGCGGGGCGCGGTGCCGGGCCAGGGATGCACTGCAGGGGCTGCTCCCGGGCTGTGTCCGCTGCGGAGAGCTCGGCACACGGACACGCGTGGGACAATCCCTTGGGGGCTGTCCGTGGGGAGGATCGCCAGCGGCGCGTGCCGCTGTGCCCCATGGATACGGGCACCAAGATACTGTTTGGCGTCACAGGGTTTGCCTGGCGGGCGCCGTGCGGCTCGGTGACTGCCGGGGCTCGGGCAGCGGCGCCCCGGGGCCTTTGTCAGACACGGGCAGCTTCAGCGGAGCCGGCAAGGGCGCTGCCCCTGCCCGGTGCCTGGCGCGGCAGCGCCAGCC
>VXBX01001703.1:330864-365593 GCA_013400415.1 Scytalopus superciliaris | reverse complement strand
CGCCTTCCCGGGGGATGAAACTCGGCAGCGGCTTCCTCGGCGGCGGCGGCAAGAGGGCGGCGGCCATGGAGCCCACGTTCCCCCCCGGCATGGTGATGTTCAACCACCGCCTGCCCCCTGTGACCAGCTTCGCCCGGGCGGCCGCGCCCCCCCCGCCGGCCCAGCACCCCCCGCAGTGCGTGTTGCCGCCGGCCGCCGCTTCCTCCACGGCCGAGCCCCCGGCGCCTCCGCCCCCGCAGGACGTGACTTTCAAGAAGGAGCCGGCGGGGGCTTTCCCCTCCGCGCCCTCCTCGCAGAGGAGCCCCTGGGGCTTTCTGCAGTCCCTGGTGAGCATCAAGCAAGAGAAGCCCAGCGAGCAGGAGGAGGAGGAGCAGCAGCCGCAGCACCATCACCATTACGGGGGGCTCTTCGGGGGAGCGGTGGAGGAGAGACCCCCTGGCCTGGGCAGCGGCGAAGGCGCCGGCCAGAGCGTGATCCAGGACCTCAGCCTTCTTCACCACCTGCACCAGCATCCCCACCGAGACCTGCTGCTGACTGGCAGAGGCGAGGGCGCCCCAGGGAGCGTGGGTGAGCCAAAGCACGACGCCCAGGTCAAGAAGGCAAAGAGGCCAAAGCCAGAAACTCAGGGAATCAAAGCCAAGCGGAAGCCAAGCGCTTCATCCAAACCCCCCCTGGTGGGAGATGGGGAAGGTGCCGTCGTGTCCCCCAACCAGAAACCTCACGTCTGCGAACACTGCAGTGCTGCCTTCAGGAGCTCCTATCACTTACGCAGGCACGTGCTCATCCACACCGGGGAGAGGCCTTTCCAGTGCAGCCAGTGCAGCATGGGCTTCATCCAGAAGTACTTACTGCAGAGACACGAGAAGATCCACAGCAGAGAGAAGCCTTTTGGGTGCGACCAGTGTAGTATGAAGTTCATCCAGAAGTACCACATGGAAAGACACAAGAGGACGCATAGTGGAGAAAAGCCATACAAATGTGACACTTGTCAGCAGTATTTTTCAAGGACTGATAGACTGTTGAAGCACAGAAGAACATGTGGTGAAGCCATAGGTAAAGCAGGGGCTGGAATGGAGCCTGGGTCATCAAATAGCATGGGTAGCTTGGCTGCGTTGTCTCAGGGAAATACAAGTTCCTCAAGGAGAAAAAGTAAAACAAAAAGTACATCCACTGAAAACAAAGGAAACAAGTGTAGCAGCAAAATAGCTGAATCTCAAGTTACAAGTAATGTGGCCATGCCAAGTTATGCAGTTGATATTCCTATTGTGTCTTCCAGTGGTGGTCTAGTTGGCACAGGCGTAGAAGAACTTCAGAAAAAGGTGCCAAAATTGATCTTGAAAAAAGCAAGCAGAAAACAGGCAGACAAAAGCTACCTTAATTTTGTATCACCACTGCCAGATATTTTGGGGCAAAAACCACTGTCTGGGAAACAGAGTGGCTCTCTAGGCCTAGTAGCCAATACTGGTGTAGAAACTATTGGCCTTCTCCAAAGTGCAGGTGGTAAACCGGGTCAAATAAGTAGCAATTACGATGATGCCATGCAGTTTTCAAAGAAAAGAAGATACTTACAAACTGCAAGCAGTAACAGTGCCTTTTCACTTAATGTCGGACACATGACTTCCCAGCAGTCCGTCATCCAATCTCCAGGTGTTAGCGTTATGGATAATGAAACTCCTTTATCTCTTATTGATTCAGCATCTTTAAATAGTGAAATAAAGTCTTGCCATGACAAGTCTGGTATTCCTGATGAAGTCTTACAGAGCCTTTTGGACCAGTACTCTCACAAATCAGAAGGCCAGAAAGAAGATCCTTTCAGTATAACTGAACAGCGTGTGGACTTGCACACCTCAGGAGAACATTCAGAGATGGTTCAGGAAGAAAACCTGAGCCCTAACTCTCAAACAGTTTCAAATGATAAGGCGAGCATGTTGCAAGAATACTCAAAATACCTCCAGCAAGCCTTTGAAAGAACAACCAATAGCACTGGTTTTGCTTTTGGACCCAGTTTCCAGTTTGTTAGCTTGTCTTCAACTCTCCATAACCACACACTGTTTCCTGACAAACAGATATACACTACATCTCCCCTCGAGTGTGGCTTCAGCCAATCTGTTACCTCAGTATTGCCAACTGCATTGCCAAAACCTCCATTTGGGATGTTGCTTGGATCTCAGCCAGGCTTTTATTTGTCTGCTTTGGAGGCTTCGCATCAACAGTTGACTCCTTCTCAAGAGCTGGATGATCTCATTGATCCACAGAAAAACATAGAGACTTCATCTAACTACCAGTCAACGTCTCAGAAACTGACTGGCCAGAAGGAACAGAAAAACTTAGAATCCTCAACGAGCTTTCAGATTCCATCTCAGGAGTTAACTAGCCAGATAGATCCTCAGAAGGACATAGAGCCTAGAGCAACCTACCAGATCGAGAACTTTGCACAAGCGTTTGGTTCTCAGTTTAAGTCGGGCAGCAGGGTGCCAATGACTTTTATCTCTAACTCTAATGGGGAAGTGGACCATAGAGTAAGGACTTCAGTGTCAGATTTCTCAGGGTATACAAATATGATGTCTGATGTAAGTGAGCCATGTAGTACACGAGTAAAAACCCCTACCAGCCAGAGTTACAGGTAAGGTCCTGACTTGTGACCAGGCTGTGGGGTCTTCTTAATGTAATTTGTTTTACTTTGACGACACTGCCATTGGAATGTTTTTACACGGTCCTATTAAGAATAATGTAACATGCCCTTTCAATGCAACTTTTCATATTTAGTTTATTTTGTTAGTGTGGTTTTTTTTTAGCTCTGTTTATTATGGTTTTTAATCAAAAATCAATAGCTTAAAATAGTGTTTTTGTTCAAGTGACAAATGTTTAGCAATCAAATTTACATTACGTAGATTGTCAGGGAGTAGCCCAAAAGTTTAAAATGCAAAAAATTAACTTTGTTCCTAGGACTAAGGTTTATTCTAATTACTTTACTCTCAGGAAAGTGTAATGAAGCATGGGAATTCTATGCACCGTTAGTGTATTGGAACTTCCAATTTACAGATGATGACAAATATATCTCAGCTTTTTGAGGAAGGGATCTATGACATTTCAAATTGCTGTCTTTTATGTCAGCTGATCTGAAAGAATTTTGCTACCTAAATCTTGTTGTTTTTAAAGTACTCCTGTTCTTCCAGGTGATGCTCATTCCAGGCAGATGGAGCAATTATTCTTGGGGTCTGTACGATGAGCCCAGCATGGTAGCTTTAATATAAACAGTAATGTCCCCAGAACTTCTGCGTAAGACTGTAATTCCGTAAAGAGATTCTGTTGACACAAACCGTGAGAACAAAGTGTGTGCATCTGGTTCATGTCATTAGAACCCCAACTTGAAACTACAGTCATAATCCAGATAGGCTTTTGGGATACATTATTTATTATACATGGTTCAAAAAAGTCCATCTCTTGCTATTTCCCTTTTTCATGTTCTTTTAGCGTAAAAGTTCCCTCTATTTTACTGTGTTCCTGGTTCCTCTGGACTTGGTCTTGGTGGTCTCCTCACCCATTTCTTTCCCTTCTTCCCTCTTCACTCTCTCACCCCAACTTAATAGCTAGCATTTAAAAATATTTACATTCCAGAAAGTGCATATCTTATGATGTACTTTCTGATGTCTTAAGACATCAGATGATGAACAATGAACACCCACATGATTTAGAAGTATGTCAAGGTTTCCATGTACGATAAGAAATAATATACTCCCAATTGTACATACTAAGGCCCTTATCCTGCATCAGGATCAGCTGACATGGACCCCTGTGCCCAGCAGTGTACCAGTGGTGTCACTGGAGCTCTTTACAGAGAGAGGGGCTTGCAGCAGTTCATTATGGCAGGCTTTTAGGGCCTAAGGCTGCAATTCCATCAAAGGCTTCTGGTGATGACATCAACTACAAAAGTGGAACTTGAGTGGCTTGTTAATATCAACAGAACTTTTCTTTGGAATTATTGCCTTACTTTATGTATATTTTGTGGTACATTATTTATTATATGTGAATCCTGATAAATGCCTGTGGAGCCATGGAAACCTGCTAGAAATACTGGTGGCCATTCAAAGCTGCTGAAAGGCAGTGGCACTGCTCTAAACCACTTTTTGCAAATGTATTTTTTAATTAGTTTTTTAATGTAATTTTGGTGATGTTTATGATGATGGTTTTTTATGTACTCTTGGTGATGTTTCAGTCTTATGTACTTTTCTGTTGTCAGGAAGGTACCAGTGGTTGTTTGCAGTCTTATTGTGTAATCAGCCTTTTACAGGCTTCCATGTATAATAAAGTTATTAACATTGTGCAAGTGTAAAACACTTCTGGTTATGAAAGTGGTGTATTATTAAAGGAATTGTTACAAAAATCCTGGGTAATTTCTCCTCTTGTCCCTCACCACTAAGAATTGAAACCTAAGCCCACTCATGATCTCTTTTACTAGTAAGTGTCCTTTTTTTCCCCTCACTAATCTAGAGTTTGTTCTCATAGAGTCCATGTAACTCCATTAACTTTTTATTTATACTTGATTCTGTATTTCATGCTATTTCAGTTTTAATAAGCAAACAGAACCCAGCCTGTTACGGGGGATGAAATAGTCAGTAACCACTGTGTTGGCTTTTTGAGTACTTTTTCTTTTGTTTTACAGAGGTTATAATTTACATTCTTTATATTGTGTGTAGTAGAAGTTGCATATGTATTGTTCTGTCTGTTTGCTTTAACTTAATAAAACCCATTATTCACAAAATCATAAAGGTATCACTTCTATTATCCAGTCACACTTTTGAGAACCTATTAGGGAAACATCAGGAGATTAAATTTTGAGAAGGAATAATGTAATTTACTGGTGTATTTTCAACTTGTTTTCTTCAGTTTCCTTTTGAGTCAGATAATCTGAATGTGCTCTTTTAGAAACCAGGGCTCTAGCTCATACCTTTTAGCTTCACAAAACAAGTTTCCTTACGTTAAAGTGTTCGTACCACCTCATCTCAAATCTGTGGGTTTGGTTAAAAATATCTAAATTGTATATTGTTAACTGCACAGACTCTTTATAATTGCTGGAAATTCAGAATGACACATACATAATTTAATTTCATTCAAGGTAAAGACTGTAGAAAATTACCTGCTTTATGGGGAGAGGTTTTTTTTGTGGTTTCCTCACCACCACCCTTGCAAACTTCTGTATTATAAAAAGTCCAGTAAAAATACTTAAAAGCATTTTAGGACATCTGAAGATAGTTTGTGGATTTACCTAATCTGTATTTTTCTTCAACTTTGCATGTGAATTTGAATCAAGACAATGACACAGATGAGAAAAATCCTTGGCATGTGGAAAAACAAATAAGGACAAAAACTTTACAAAGTAAATATGGAATATGCTCAATGTCTAATATTCAGAACATTGCTAGGAATCATTGTTAGGGAAACTTAGTGGAATTTTGTACGTTCTTTGCACAGTGTAGCAGTCATTCAAAAATTTTCCTGCTTTAATATAGAGTTCATTTTGTTTCTTTAAATAAGGAAGGTTAAGGATATGTTAGTTAAAATTGCACACAAGTCAGTCTACAGCTTTGCGTGTTGCATATTAGAAAACAATAAAGAGTAGTTAACCCACATGAAGTAAAGCTTTATTTAGGGATGTGGCAGTGCAAGAAGGAAAATGGCTTTTGAATCTTTGTTCCACTTTATTTCAAGGTCTTTTTTTTTTGTTGTTTTTAAAGGAATTCTGGGAGGGGAATGATAACCTGGTTCCTACCACTAACAGCAGTGTAAAGAAGAATTGATACACATGATGACAGAAAATTGTGCATAAACTGTTACACTTCCTTTTAACATAGCTCATATAATGTGTTTTTGCTTTGGAACAAGTGTGTTATGGTACCTTGAATTGCGAAAGCATCTGTGTCCCAAGCCACTGAATGTGCATGTCTGACCTGCCTGCTGATGATATACAAGATCTCAGTAAAATTTGGTGTAGCTCCTGAATTACTTAAACTGGGCACAGACTTGTGGCTGAAATGATAGAGTAAGAAACTGAAATGAAAGGAGAATTAAAAAAAAAAAGGAGAAATGTGTGAAGGGTGATTATAATTTCAGGTTTATGGACTACTGATGAAGAAAAATTACCTGTTGCCTCATGGAGACATCTTGAGAAGATATTGGAATAATGCTTTGTGTTCTATTAGTGGGTTTTTGTTGTTTCAATTGTTTGGTCTTTCCTCACTCCCAATATTTATATGCTTGATAACAGTGTATTTGTCTGAATGATGCTTCTGCTGTTTTTCCCCCCACCAACTAGAAATAAGCCTTGTTCATGTGAAGTTGCTGTTGTGACTATGGAAATGTTTGTTACAGCCGAGAAGATACATGTGACAGTGTGGAAGTTACTATGTTGAAGGAATCAGATAACTTTAAAATGAAAGATACTGTTTACAGCCCCTGCTGATTACCAACTTTAAACATTTGAGCTGTAATTTTCCAGGCTCTGTCTGTCTCATGCTCTATGCACTATCTTTCTCTGGAAAACTTCTGCAAAAATTGCTCATATATTTCCTAAAATTAGATTAAGGAAGAAAACTTTAATGTTCCACTGGTGTTTTCATTCCATGCTTCTTCAAAAACAGGTCAAATCATCTCCCCACAAGCTACGATTTGAGACTAGATTGGTGGATGGCTCTTGCTGAATCACTGTTCTTGAAACCTAATAATAATTAAGAGTTTTTGACAATGATTTCATGTTCAGAGGTTTGAAAGTTTGGTAGCTATATCTCCAAGGATGATGGATCAGCCCGTTAAAATTATTTGTTATGTTAGTTCATGTGGTAGTCTTTTTTCCAATGTGTTGTACGTGGGTGTGCTATTCTCAGACTGGAATCTGTTTTATCACTGCTTATGTGAACTGCAGTGTCTTCACTTTTAATATTCTTCTAAAATTATTTTTGTGCAGTTTTTTGTTTGTACAAAGACTTAGGGAAATATGGTTTAGTATTGTGCACAGCATTTGGAATAGAGGATCTATACCCTGCTTACCAAATGAGCAACTATCATACCCTTTGTTGTCAACACTGTTTGAAACATATTTCTTGTGTCACATTTTTCCCTGGTACTTAAACCCTGGAATTATTTCAGTGTTGTTTGTTTTCTCACACATTAGAAGAGAAAATAAATTTCCTATATCTGTATTCTGTATTATAGAATATATATATATTCCATATTCTAATACTGTGGTGTTTATAGATGCACATTTCCTTTTTGGATGCCCAGTTTCCTTTTGATACCTGTGACGTGGAGGGATAGGTGCTAAAATTTCATCTTTGTGACACTGATTGTAGTTTTGTTTCTTGGTGTAAGATCCCTGGGTTACAACAGCAAGGCAGTGTTGCTTGGAAAAAATTTTCTGTCATCATGTCATCAGTCTGTTGTAATGTACATTCAAGGTGGGGTGAATTGAGGATTAAACAGAAGATTTACTTCTGGCTTTTTCTTTTAACTTATGAGGCTTGATTCATAATATTTATAAGTAATGCAAATTTTTGTATATAACATACTACTGTATTTTCATATTTATGTGTCTCAGTGTTTTCTTTTATTAAATTTTCAGTGGACGTGATAATTTTAAACCTAAGGCTATCCTAAGTAGTGGTAGAATGCTACTCTGGAAAGCTACCTCTGTGCTTGGTGACACGGTCTGAAATTTGATAAAATATTATATAGCCAGACTCAAAATGAAGAAAGAATTAAGAACTAATTTAAGAATATATTTGATTATTTTAATATACTCTTACCTTACCTTAAAATGTATTTTAAATAGTCTCTTCTTTAATGTTACAACTATCAAAACATCTTGAAAGCTAATGAGGTATATAATAGTCACTATGCAGGATCTGCAGCAAGCATCAGATATTCTGCACCAACTCATGTGCTGCCCTTGATGCTAAAACCTGCTTTATCTAAAACAAGATTCTTACCATTCAGAATATTCCTGTGTCTTGTTCAGAAGGAACCTTTACTTTGTGCTGTTGGCAAAGGAAATTTGATTTTGATTTTTTTCACAAAAGCCAAAAGACTGGTTTGCTTTTTCATCCCATGATTTCTCCTTACAGCGTGTACTTCTCTGTGTGCTCATACTCTGTCCCCAGTGGATATGTCAGAGTCTTGTCTGGGACATGATTGTGTATATGGCCAGAAATTATGTCAGTGGTGGGTGGGGTAGTTGTGTCTGCTCAAACCTTCTGAATACATTTTTTCTGGACGGGGAGGCAGGGCGGGGGTCAGGGAGGGGGGAAACAGGTGGCATGTTTTAGGATGTTGTTACATTCTGAGATGAGTGGGAATAAAACCAAGCTGAGACCTGTTTAGAGTAGAATTTACAAAGAGATCCATATGCAACTTGATGAGTGGCAGGGTTTAGAATCACTTTAATTTACTTTACAATAATGAGAAAATATATGGATGTGTAATAAAACATCTTGCATATTTTGCTGAGTTGCTTTAAATTCTGGTGGGTAAGATATGTCAGTGGATCTTCTTATCTCTTAAAATGATCTCTAGAATGAAAAATGTATTGTCTTGGAAGGTGCTCGGTGATACTGGAAAATGAGATTAATAAGGATTAGCTCCTTCAGCTGAAGAGGGCATTTATATTGTGCTAGCTCTCTGCTTGGAATTCGGTCAGGTTGGTGGTAACACATTTGCTTGTACAAGTTCATGGCCCCATCCTGTCTTCAGGGGCAGAAGGTAATCACACAGTCTTGGCAGGGAGAACATGGCCTGCCTTTTGCAGCTGGGCTGTGGCCAAGGATTTGGAAGTGTGACAGACAGTGCAGCAAGCTCCATTTCTTAGAATACCTAGGGTTTTTTGAAGGCCTGCCGTTTCCAAGTATTGATTCACTTTGTGAAAATGAAATGTAGAGATCTGTGCCAAAATTCTGCTCTCTTGGGTTTGTCCCAAGGGCTGAATAACCCTAAAGAGTTATTCAACAGTAATCAATGGAGATGTGTCACTAAAATTATTCAACCTCTTTAGCTTAAGGAATTTTGTGAAAGCTAGGTCAGATTATATCATGTTCATGAATTTGGTCCATCAAACCCCGTAACTAAACTTGTACATTTGGTGATCTTAGTGTAGAATTAAGTCTGTATGAAATGTGTAGGTGATTTAAAAGTTTACTTGCTGAGCATTCTTAATTAAAACTTCTTTCCAGGTTTGCTTCTGTAATAGTAATTTAATATTATTTTGATGACATGAGAGTTAAACTAATTACTCATCTTGAGATCTTGGAACTTGGATTTTTTGAGAGAAGGCAATAATATTTGTGCAGATACACTAAATTTGATTATTTATTTTGGAGTCAAGAGATGCCGTAGAGTAAAAGTAGTTCCATATTTTGTTTTATGTGATTCTGGAAATCGTACTTCACACATATTATCTTAAGGGTGGATGGGTAAAGGGAGTAAGACTGCTGAAATCATTAGTTTTTACAATTTTTAACACCATATTCTGATGCTTGCATGTTTTGTTCTTCTCACAATGAAGCTAAATTAAAATCTCTGAGAAAGAGGTCCCTCTAATATAGCGTAATTAAGTCTTTAAATGGGTACAGTTGTAGGTCATGATGAATAGGAATGCAGTGACCTTTGTCTTGACAATGAAGCTGACACAAGCTTCTCAAAGAGCTGTTCTTTTTTTTTATTATTTCTCCGCCAGAAAGGACACAAATAAAACAGAGGATCCCCCTGCTCCCATCAGTGAACAAAATCAAAAGATTAGAAAATGTATTGTAATTTGTCAGTTTGCAAAATCTAGAAAGAATACAGACTTCTTTCTCAGTATAGATACTGCTACAGGAGTTGGGAAAAGAAGGAAAATCTGCTTGATGGGCAGTATGACTGGTAAAGGGCCTTCTGGTGTCTTAAGATACTTTGTAATAGTCTGATTTGGTTTTGGGATACACAGCAGAAACACATTCAAAATTACTTGTAGCTACTTATGATTTGGAATTTAGAAAAATCATAAGTCTTTTTGTCATTGATTTTTCCACTTATTGTTGCAGTATGTTGTGGGCTGCACTAGGAAGGCTTGAATTTCTTGGTGGCTTGTGTAAAAAAGCAAAGCATTTTGCAGAAAGCACATAAATGTGGCTCTTTCCTAGTGGGGAGACACTGTTGCTCTATCCAACTTCAGCAGAGGTTTTTGAATTGCAGTGCTCAGCGATTTCCTTTAACCACAGAGAATCATCTGTCATTCTTAGAGAATGGCACTACCTCCTAGTTTAGAACTTTCTCAAGGTTTCAGCAATGTTGATGTGAATTGTGCTCTCTCTTGTAGAACAAACTAAAATGTGCAGTCAAGGTAATGAACAGAGATTTGTTCCTTTTTTAAGAAGTCATATATATATATATAGAACTGGTTCTCTGTGATCAAATAATGATTTTATTTATTTTTAGCCAAGGACCTGACTACATGTTTTTTTTTTGAAGAGCAGGTTGTTTACTCAATGATGATGAATACTGTTCCCATAAGGCTACAGCCTGGGTGAGTACCTGAAAGAGGTAATTTTATTGGGAGTGCCCCTCTCTGAAAATGTGCTTCATTGAACTGAAAGAAAGAAAGAAAATAAAAGTTTAGAGTATGCACATGTTATTTCAGAGCTGTGTAAACTAAGAGAGTGAAACAGCAGTTACCATATAATAAGTCTTTCAAACCTATTCCAGGAAAACAATACATTGATACCATATAAATGGATCTAGTGGACAGGGAGAAGTGACTTTAATAGGTGAAAATAAAAGGGTGTAATAGTGGGTTAGAAAGATTAAATTGTTCTTTTCTATAAATGAAAAGACTTACTCATAAAGCTTACTTTATAAACTGGGACATGACTAACTTGATACTAGAGCCTTTTATTTTTGCAATTTCGTGTCAAATCCTCTGAAGGGTGGAAAGTGGAAACATTGTTTTTCTTTTTCCAGAGGAAAAAGCATGCCAAGGAGTGAGGTAAATTCATAATGAAGATTAAATGCTATACGGTTTGTGCATGTTGTAACAAAGCTATGGTAGACCAGCAAATTATGCTTATTTACCTTAATGTGCTAATATACAAATGCCTGGCATTTAGCAGGCTGAAGTGGGCTGATGACAATCTCATGAAGTTCAGCAAAGTCAAATGCTCAGTCCTGTATCTGGATAGGAGTAATCCTGCGTGTTGGAGACCAACTGGTTGGAAAGTAGATTTGCTGAAAGGGATTTTGGGGTCTTGGTGGACAACAAGCTGTCCAAGAGCCAGCAATATGCCCCTGTGGCATAAAAGGCAAACAGTATCCTGGGATGCATCAAGGGGGAGCATTACTACTGTCGAGCTAGGTGTTGTTCTAATTCACTCAGCACTGATAAAGCCACGTGCTGGGCTCCCCAGTACATGAGACAGGCAGCCTGACTGAAATGAGTCCAGCTGTGCTACAAGGGTTATTAAGCACCTGGATTCTCTTTCATAGTAGGAGAGGCTCAGAGAGCTGAGAGTGTTCAGCCTGGAGAAAACAAGGCTCAGGGGGATCTCGTTAATGTGAGATCAATTCTCTATAAATTTTCCCAATATGTCAGGAGAAAGAATGAAGATGAGGGAGTCAGACTTGTTGCAGTAGTACCCACTGACAGGTTAAGAGGCAATGGGCACAAATTAAAACACTTGAAATTCCATCTGAGCATAAGAAAACTCTTTTACTTAGAGGGTTGCCAAGCACAGGAATAAGTTGCCAGAGAGGTTGTGAAATTTCTGTCTGTGGAGATATTTAAAGCCCAATTGCACGTGGTCCAGGACAGGCTGCTCTAGCTGGAGCAGGAGGTTTAGACAAGATGAAGTCAAGAGCTCCTTTCCAACATCAACAATTCTGTGATTCTCTGTAGTTTTGTTTGATTGGTGGTCTGTGCCAAATGGCAGCAACAGGTATGCTGAAGAGACAGTATGTGTCTCTAGGAAGTAGCACAATGGTATGTCTGAAAGTGCATTGTTTAATGCACAAATAGGCTAGAGAATTCAGGATGTTGCTGGGAATCCCATCATGATGCAGTGTTAAGTAGTTAAATGTTTCAGATGTCTAGCTTGGACACTTGAGCCTGCATTAAGTTGCAGGCATTTTCCATGACAAATCTTCCTTAGTCTTTTATTAAAGATTAAGAAGAAAAGCTAGTGAAAGCATTATGAAATAAGATTTGTAATGTTTATATTATATACAATATAAAATGTTATATAAAATATATATTTTTGGTTTGTTTCTTTATATTTTATTAACTTTCCTTCTTTCATTTCTTATTAACTAGAGAAGCTTGCCAAAAGGAAATATCTAACTGCCGCTCATTTACATGATTTGAGAGATGGTAAATGCTTTTTCTCCTCTTCTCCCCCAAAGCCAGCTTAAATGATCTGAGTTGATGCTACTCTTGTTCAGAGCTCAAGCAGAGCAAAGCAGGGAGAATGCAGCTTCTGATTTTGGTTCAGACTTTGACTTGAAATCTCTTTGGTGGAGAAAGGCAGGCACAGAGCATTATCTTATCAGTCTGTTGATAAGTCGTAACAGCATTAGGCTGTTTCAGGCATTACTGTCAGCTGTTGTTCTGGTCACAGGCTCAGTTGTTGCAAAAGATTGTCTTGACTGGTTAAGCCAGATTTTTTTTTTTTTTTTTAACAGAAAGCAAAAAATTATTAAAAAGGATGGGGATTAAAATGTATGTAGCGAATGGATGACAGCAGGGACATAAGTTTTGTATTCCAGATGTTTTTCAAAGCTTAATCAAAGCTGGATATCATGGCGATGTAATTTGGGTCGTCTTTGGTGGGGCTGGTCTGGCTTTTTCTCTGGATCAGGGCAGTAATGCTAAATGATGTTGCAGTGATTCCTGGACTTCCATGTGGTGATAGTTGTCAATTATAAAGGGAAGTTTCATAATTTTCAGCACCTATTGTAGATCTAGTTTTAAGTAATGGCTTTTAACAGAGGTCAGCATTTTTCTAACATACTTGCAATAGGCCTTTCATTTCTCTGCCCTATGCTTCTTTTGTTTGTTAGACTTGATTTCATCACAGACCTTGGGTTTTATCAGTGGGTGTTGTTTGGACAAACTCAATATTTCCATCTTCAACTTTTCTGGCTTCTATAAACAGTAAGTCTTTGTTGGTTTATGCTTACAGATATACTTTTTCATGCTTTTAAAACAGTCTTTGTGCATACTCTGTGTGTACTTACTTTGTCAAATATCCATAATGTAAATGCAGTAAAAATGTCTGAAAATCCCTGTTTTTCTGGGATGTTGCAATAGAAAGATATTATATTTTTTAAAGGGTAGCTACTGGACTAATGTTCCTCTAAAGTGTTAAGAGGATATTATCTTCTTTGACATGTAAAGCTATATTATTGTTGAACACTGTGATTATTGATTTTTATGAAATTTTTGCTCTAATAATGTGGAAAGGCAGCCCTTTATTCACATTTGTCAGTCTTACTGACAGTTACTGAACTTAAGGTTTTTTTTTTTTTCAGAAAACATTTAACAACTAATCTGAGGACAAATGTGTGGCATCAAGTGTAATCTAATCCTGATGTTCTTGTACAGTTTTTCTGTGTATATATATATCTGGGTTTTTTTTATTATTTATTTATTTATTTATTAAGATAGCAATCTGAGAAAATGGATAAAATTCCCCAAGGTGGACTTTCTGTTAATGATCATCTTCTAGTTTAGCAAGTGCATCTTGTTATCCAAGCCATTGGATAACAAGGACCATTGGCATTTCAGCTAGCAGAGTAACTGATGATAGTAGCTGGTTGTCACCCTCCATGGAACAGGACCAGTGGAGAAAACCCTGGGATCAGCTCAGTTGGTTAGAGAATGGTACTAATAATGCTGAAGTTGGGGACTTGATCCCTGAATGGGCCATTTGCTTAAGAATTGGACTTGGTGATCCTTGTGGGTTCCTTCCAACTCAGAATATTCTGTGAAATCTGTGAACCATCTTTGCGAGTTGTTTTCATGGGTACATGCTGATAACTTAGTAACAGTGTACTTGGTAATGTTGATCTTTCATCTGGACTAGGAAGCAGTAACTAAAAGATGGACTCTTGTTACCTTGGTCTTGATCCTTGTTCCTCCTACCTTCTCCCAATCCTGCTTCTCTTAGTGCACTTCTTAACCACAGTTGTCTCATTCAGATCTCCCTGTTCTACAAGTCTTTGCCTCTCTCTTGGTTCCTGCTTTGCTATTTCCATCATCTTATGTGTACCCTTCTTCTTATTTCTGTCCCTGCATTCCTTGCCTGACCAGTTTCTGCATCCAGCCACATGTTCTGCTCTTCCCTCCCATTCTCATTTCATTAGGCTCCTTGTCCCTATGTGCTGTTTTCTTTTATCTGCATATAGACTTTATTTCTTCTGCATGAGATGCAGAGGATTGATATTTATTTTCAATGTGGATGTCTTACAGCTGTTGTGATAAAGAGCTATTATACTGGACTTTACATGGATAGTTTGGTTTTACCTCGCTTGGCAGGGCAGGAGGCACATATTCTGCCATTCTGGAGGAAGAGAGCCAACGACAGCTTTTCAGAAATTTATGTCATGTGGATGAATTTAGGTAGATTATCTTGAAAATAAGCAGCAGTGTACCCCTGTGACATAATGAATACATTCCCAATGAAAACCAGTCATCTTTGGGAGCACCAGAGATTTCCAAAGAAAANCGTTGTGGGGGGCCCGAGGATTTTACAAAAAAAAAATTTTTTTTTTTTTTTTTTTTTTTTTTTTTTTGTGTGTGTGTGTGTGTGATAGTTAAGACAATGTATTTTTCATTAGCATTCTTCTTGGAAGAGAGCAGGGCTTTCTGAATAAACACTGTATGTATTTATTTTCATGTGCATGTGTGCACAGAAAGCATCTGACAGTGTCAAACATGGTTGATGAAAATGTGATCAGCTTTGTAATCACAAGGTACTGGCAACAAGATCTTGAAAGGTTTTGGGGTAACACTTTAGAAGACAAACTATATACCATTTATTATAGGAGAGGAGAGCAGTTGAAATAGTATTAAAGGTAATGAAGATGAACTGAACTTTTTACAACTCCTACTGAAGCATCAGAAATTGCATTGCCTTGGGCAAGTAATGTGACCAGATACAATAGGCAGTTTATCTGATGTTGGAAGTTCCATATTCCTATAGAGGAGCTGATTCTGCAAATTATCCAGTTATACTGCAATAATCCATCAGACATCTACTCCTTTGAAGGCTATTTAATTGAATGAGCTACAGTATAAACAAATTTTATGGTTACATATATGAAAGTCCCAATAGGATGAGACTTACTCCTTCTGTTGCCCTTCTAAAACTTTTTTTTTTTTTTAAATTTGCAATGGAGAATTTAGCAGGATATTTCATTCTAGTAAACATTTCACTTCAAGCATCTGTATATAAATTACTACCAAATTTATTTTCCCCATCCTTTCAAAAAAATAATTGGATCTTTATGGAGCATAATTAGGTTATTCTCCTTTCAGTAGTACCTGCAGCCAGAAATTAGTTCAGTTTTCATGTTAAATTGGTAGTGTTGCATAAATGAACCACTCTCAGACTTCAGGGGATACTGAACAATAGTTTTGAGAAGTGTAACTATAGCTGCCCAGATAATGACTTAAATGGTTGTAGAGTCTTTTCTCACTGAATAAAAATTACATCAATGGCACTTAAAGTGTATTTTTAAAATAATTTTAATAAAACTTTCACAGTTATTTTGAGTTGATCCAAATTAACTTAGCTTAAATTGAGGCGTTACCTATTTTAAGCTAAATGGGAATAACCTTCACATATTGTAGATAGAACACAGGAAAGTTATTACAGTCTTGCTTAGATTTTTGCTGTAAGCTAAAGCAGTCCATCATGTACAATCATGTATACAGTTTCCAGTTGTCATAAACACTGTCTTGTTGTCTAGTGCAGAGTGTAAGACTACTGTAGATAAACTTGGTAGAAAATGGTTGGTTTTTATTCCGCCTTTTTTGTGCTGAAAGGAGTAATGGTGTGAGGGATTTTATTTAGGATTTTGCACTACCAGTGGTCTTGTGTTCTGGGGCTGCATTTTGAATGCTCTAAGGTGGCACTGTTACTGAAAGAAGCCAGCCTGCCTTCTGCTGTCCTTGACTGCTTGTGCTGTCCAGCAAAAACAAACAAACAAACAGCTTATTTTTCATGTAAATTTCATCCCATTCTTTGCAGTTTATGAAAATATTTATTGTGGCACAGGTGTGCCTGGGGGCACTGAATAGGACAGAGCTAGTGTTTTTCTCTGACAAACTTGATTTAAATTGATCATTAACATGTTTTTCCATCAGTTTAATTGCTGATTGTTCATGTTCTTTTGTTGTGCTCTATCTAGAACTTCAGGTCAAGAGGTCAAGTCTGCTGGCATGTTTTCCTGTGCCTTCAGAATGGCATTGCCTCTGGCCCATGCATTCATCTCTGTTAGTACTTTCTCTGATGCACTCACTTTAAAAGCAATATTTACGGTTTTAGATAGTCTCTTCAAAACATAAGCATGAATAATTTAATTTATATATGACATCACTGTAAGTGATATAAACATGTAATTGTATAATATGCTAGGAAAAAATTATTTTGGTTATAATGCCTGTTCTTTCTAACTGGTTACACTGTCCACTGTCTTTTTCTAAGTTCATGTGAAAGTGAAGAAATGGCAGAGGGCTTCATTTGCAGTTGACCTTTTGAAAGCTGAGTATTGCTGCTTGCTATATGCACAGATTTTTCAGTTCTGACAAGGAGAAACCTGTGTTGTACTCATTTATAATGTATAAACCTCTCTTTTCATATTTATATTATTTAAATAAAGAATACTGTGGGTTCTTGAAAATGCTGCCATTCAAGAGCAGAATGTATGGTACCCAGCCTTCTGTATGTACAAATTAGGAATATGGTGATGATCATGCTGGCTTAATTAGTGTGCTGCTACTTTTCTGACTAATGACGGGAACTTTGACATATTGGACAACAAAAGAACGATCTGAATTTCATTGTTTCTGAGGACAAGCACAGCTTTGACAGGTCAAGAGAAGGAGAAAATTAACTAGCTTTCGGCTGAAATTCCCTAATTCCTGAATTACTTTTTTGTTTCTAGTCTTCTTGCTCAAGAATGTCTGAAAATGTGAGCAACATGAACTTTCTAATTCTTTAAGAGTACAACCATTGATTCTTATTTAGATGCTACACTGGTATAAGTTAGAGAGGCAAAATACATTGTAGAGCTGGATTTTCTGGAAGTTGGCACCTTCCTGAATTCCAGTAGAAGCACTTGTGTCTGTAGTTAGGACAACTACTTATTCTTCACATTAGCAGTTTAATTGATTTCTTAAGAAAGGGGATTTCTGAAGGTAACAGGGTCTCTGCCAAAATGCATTGATTAAAAATAAATCAATCTCACAGGTGAATAATTTTGTGATCTTGTTGGACTTGTTATATCTCTAGAAGATTAGGTTATTCCGTGGGATCTCATCTTGGAAATTGTTAGTTGAATGCATAAACATTGTCAGTCTTGGGTGTGCATACTTGGAAACCGTTCTATAGTTTTCTACTTTTAAAATTGCCTATAGGTTGTTTAGCTGTTAAAGTATAGTGAATGCATAAACAGTGTCACTGCATCCCAAATCAAACTTACCAAGCTGTTTTCTTCCCTCAAAATTGGATTTTGTTTGCAAGGCTTTATTAATAAGCTTTCATTTAAGTATTTATTTTGTATTTTTCTGATTGTCTTACACTAATATAGCACTGCAGTATTTAAGATTGCACATACAGCTTTATTTAAATCAAACAGCTTTCAGTGAAATTGCATTACCTTTCTACTGTTAAACACAGATTTATATGTGAGGACTAGAACACTGAAGGTCTCAAAGTCCAATATTATAAATGTGAATGTTTCCAGTAGCTAATATTTATGCTTTTTCTTATTTTCTGAAAGGTAATATTACTTGTTAGATACTCATAGTGAAGAGTTCAATATCCTTTTCTTTGTATGAAAGTGTAACAGTCTTCCTCTGACTGATTGTGCAGTCATGACATAGCTGAGGTGAAGATCCAACTTCAAACATTGCAAGATAAATCATTTCCACATTCTTGCTTAAGTAGCTATTTTAGTGTAGAGAAGCACATTTTCTGTTGAGTGCTAATGCCACTGTCTCCTTGACCCAGGGTCTTAACTATTTTGAGCAAAGTAGATTTGGTAGTTAGTGTAAAGAAAGAGTTTGCAAGTAAAACAGTTGTGCCATGTAGAAATTTTGAAATTTCTGTACCTTGTGAGATTGTCCTTTGATAAAAGTGTTGATTGAATGTGCCTTTTACAAAATATTAAAAGACATATTCTTCTCTCTTATTTATAGAAACTAGGGTGGGTGCCTGGGATCATAGCTATGTGTAGACTTGTGTAAGGGACCTCAGAGAAGGGTATATGTTTCTCCAGTTATTATTTTGCCCAGCTGCTTTGCTCTTGTTTTCAGCAATGAGATCTATTAGCATGAGGCACTGTTTTTGCTAAAAGGGCAGGAAGTAGTAGTGTTTAATGTTGCTTAATGAAACAAAACTCTAATTTTATCTTAATTTTGCTGTTTGAGTGCAGCCCAGCAATCTGCTTATGAGAAACGAAGCCATGGAATTATTTTTGTAGATAAATCTCTAGAATTTTGTTGACCAACAATGCTGGTTAAGCTTCAGTAGCTTTATTGCCACTAGCAATATAATGGAGTTAGCTACAGTCAGGTACACTTAACGTGAGGTAAAGCTATGGCCATTTCTTCTGTTAATGTGCCATCTCTGAGATGTGTTACTGCTTTCAGTCTCAGTTGCCAGTTCTGTGTGCTGGTGATGTTTCCAAGCCCCCTGGGCAGTGGCAGTCCTGTTACAGAGGAGCCTCTTTTGCCCCTGCATTGTCCCAGTTTGTGGTGTCAAATTTTTCCACAAATACAGAGAGTCCTTGAACATCTGGAAGGCCTTCTAAGTTTCAAAGAGGAAGAAGGTTTGCAGAAACAGGGAAAAAGTATATATAATTATTTTGCTGTTCTTTTGGCTGCTGATTTTTAGTGGCTGCATAAGGCAGTTCTAAAATTGAGTATTTACACAGGAATAAAAACAAGGGTGCTCTTACACTGGTGCTACCTGGTGATTCTCCAACTATTTTTCTGAGATAGAGATGTCCAGCTTTATTTGCCAGAGTAGAAGTGTCTGCTACATGCTGTTCTTCCCTTTTGCAAGAGTACTCCTGCATCCCTAGAAGACATGGGCCATTATTTGGAAAAGCCTTTTCCTATTTCTACTGTTCCCTCATCTCAGAGAATAACCTTGTAAAGGATAGATGGCATTTACCCTTAAATAATTTTTGTTGTTTCTAATTCAAGCAGCAGCTTCAGTGAGTGGTTATCAAATACCATGATGCTGCTTACTTTTTAAAGGAAATGGAAAAAGTGTCTGACACAATGGCATCTGAAATTAAGTGCTCTATTATCACAGTATACTAATAACTTACCTACTGGAAATATTGTGTGTGAGTGTTAAAAATAAAACAGAGACTCATTTAGTCCTGAGTGTTTAGAAGGAAAGGGATTGAAACTGAAGAGAACGGATGGAAAATGGGTTTTTCTGAGAACTAAACTTAGGTACTTCAATTTGTGATTTTTACAACAGGTATTTTAGTAGTGTGCATAACAAATGTGAATTTGTCATTTAGTAATGTGAAAAATAATATCAGCAATAATAAGGATGGGTAATGACAGTCGACCAGCGTTTTCCTGCTGAGAATACTAAGGGGAAAAGTTACCACTCCACAGCTGGTAAAGTACTGTTTATATATTTTCTCTTTCTCACTTCCTTCAAGCTGCCTGTCAATCAACTATTCCTGTGCTCTTTTATGTCAATGCATTATAGGCTGGACTTTCAAAGCTACTCAAGAAAGGTTTAGGTACAGGAAAAGAATTAGCTTAAAAAATAAATTACTTACTGGCTTTACAAGACTGCCCAGAAGAGCCAAACATGTATTTCCTAGCCTGAATCATCATCTGTTGATAGTTCTTGTCTCTGTTTCTCTGCTGGCCCAACTCTGATTGTGACTTTTAACATAGAGAAGGACATTTTTTCTTTTCCTGTGTCATAGGCTTATGTACATAGGATTGTGATTGTCTTTGCAGAGAAACTATTGTTGACTTTGATCAACCAAAGCTCTGTATTTAAATTCTTAATCAAGACTTCTGTGCATGCAACTTTTCTCTCAAAATAATACACATCCCATAGGAAGAAAGTGCTTTCTTGCAGGGTGCTGGCACTATTACTTCCCTTTAGCTACATCGTAGGGATTTTATATCCTTGAATTTTCTCACTGTGGGTGGCTTTGCAGTGCATGGTGGAAGGAAGCTCTGGGGAGCAGAGTAGCTCTGAGTTTAGAGCCAAGTTCACCGTGTTATAGGAGCTAAAGGCAGAATCAGTGGTGTGGTGAAAGTAAATTGTTGTCTGGGAGAAATATCTTATCTGGGGTGTTTCTGAGACATCACTGAACAACTGAAGGAAATGTTTGATGGATGTGTCATGAAAGCAGCCCAATATCCCAATTAGTAAAAATGTAATATTTTTTTTTCCTAAACAAAACCCCCCAAATTAGATGACACACAAGGCAAAGATTTCTTATGTTAAAGTGGTTAAAGAAATGTATTCTGGTTAGTTACTTGTTCCTAATTGCATCAGTTTTTGAAATTTTCTTTTTCATTGCAGCACGTAGCTTTGACACGTTAATTTACGTAACCCAATCTTTTTAGGATCTATCTCCTTGGAATGGCTAATCTCTGCTGTGTTGTAGAGGAACCTAGTCCATGGAGATGCTGAATGGAAGGATCTTTTTTTTGGTTGCCTTTTTAAAGGCAATTAATTTTTTGTTGTCATCCTCCTCTTGTAAAGTTCAAGGTCAGATATAGTAAAAATAATTTTGTGATTCATATCTGTGATTCACTGTTTTGTCCAGCCCATCAAAGCAGGAATGGTAAGGCCTGCACACAGGTCTGCATTGACTTAGCTTGATCAGTTTGTTTAACCGGGAAAACTTTAGCATGCAGATATAAACAAGAGTCTTGGAAAATCCTAAGCAGAGGAGAATTGGCTGTTTGTCAGTTTTGCAGTGTTTACTCTCTTTTCCCATTGCGACAACGGGTTTTGTTTTATAAAGCTCGTTTAAGCATCAGTGTCGTTGCGGGCCCCGAGCGGCTGCGGGGTGTCCCTGCCCGCCTTCCCCGGCCTTCGAGCCGCTCTGTCCCCGGGTTTGCCCCAAGGGCAGGGCAGGGGACGGTCCAGCCCCTCCCGGTCCTGCCGGGGCTGCGGCTCTGCGGGCTGTGCTCCCACAGCCGATCGCTCTGCGGTCAGGAACGTGGGAATACTGTAAATTCCAGCGGGGATTATGTTTTCCCTGCCGAACAGCAGCGTTTCTAGCAGGGTCCTTACACTGGGAGTGAAGCGGTGAGGGATGAAACAAGCTGAAGGGGGGCTGAGTGTTCCTGTTCCTCTTTGATAATTTTGGAGGCTCTGAATACCGTGTTTCCATTGCATCTTCTTTCCAAGGATTCTTTTCAGAGTGCATAAAGCCTGGCTCATTCCTTGAAAGTAATCAAGTTCAGCCTTCTGCAGTTTGAATGAACATCTTAACGCAGATTTACAAAATAGTCAACAGATGTGTGTTCTCTGCCATCAAATGGGAAAACAGTCATGGTTAAGATGCTTGCTTTGGGATGTTTTTGTGTATTGGTTTTTTTTTAGTATGTAAAATAGAGTATTGTCCAAGACATAGTAGAGTGAATTGGGAATTTCCATGAAATTGTCTTTCAGTATTCTTTTAAAGGAGTAATTTTTATTACTAAAATTTATGTCAGCCATTTCCTCATATTGCACTTATTTGCCAAGCAATGTGATTTCTCCATCAAGCCTGTACCATCTGTTTTTATTTCAAGTATCAGTTGTAGTTGAATACTGTGTTAGCAGAGTGACTGTACTTGTTCCCATTTACTAACAAGGTACATAGCTTGCCTGACATCTGCACATGAATAGGTTTGAAACTTGTTGTGTCCTGTAATCATTCCTTCTCAAAGCCAAGGCTTGGTGAGGAATGAGCCCTCAGGAGCTACAGACTCGATGGCATTCATGGAGGGGTCGTCAAAATTCCTGTGATAGTTTATTATTCAGTGGAGTCATAGCCTATTGTTTCAGGGTACTGTCTTAAAGTCAGGTTGCATCTGAGTTTTAAAGTTTCACTGTATTTTAGAGCATACTGTTACCAAGTAAAGGATTCTTAGAGGTGTGTGGGGGTTTTCTTGTAAGGTCTTTTTTTTTTTTTTTCCTTTTTCTATTTGGTTGTTCTGTTTTGATCTGATTGCTTCAATAATTTCCACCAACTAGGCAATGCTGTGAGGTATCTGTAGGTTTATCTGATCAATGCATCCCAACGATAAGAGCCGTTTCTTTTCCATATCAGTGTGATACTGGATGTTATTCTTTCACTCCATGTCTTGTGGTTCAAGGGGAGAATTTTATTGCCAAAATGGTAATTTACAGGTTATTATTTAGAACAGAGTTTGTGGTGACTCAGATGTTTTAGTATTCAAATAATTCCATTTAATTATGTATTTTGTAGAAATGGTTACTTTGTTATTGTTTCAACTCTGTTTTTCGTACTCTTTAACTAAAAAGATTTTTGCAGGTGTTTGATTTTATTTTTTTTAAATAACTACAGAACCGTAGAATCATACAATGGTTAGGGTTGGAAGTGACCTTAGAGTTCATCTAGTTTCGACAAACAATTGTAGAGAAAGTGCTAAATTTCTGTCCAGGTGACCGGGGAGAAGCTGAACAGCTCTAGATGTTACAGTTTTCTGCCCCAGGTAAAGGAGGAGAAAATGAGCTGCAGTATTATGAAGCTGCAAAATGAACTGCAGCAGTTGAAGAAGTGCAATGAACCTGGTAAATTATTTTCTTGATACTGCTATGTGTAAAGGTGAAGAAAAATTAAGAAAAAGGGAAACCTCATATAGCAGAGTGCATTTAAGTGTGATTTCCATCCTGGTAAGGGAAGAATCCTGATAAGCCTGAATTGTCCTTATCCTCCCTCTGCTACTGAGGTTAGGAAACTGTAGCAAGGGAGATGTGAAGAAGCTGCTCATCAATTTTCCAAAGATGAGCTGTTACAGATAGGTAGGAATTAACCCAGGATTTGTCATTCTGTTTATTTTTTTGTTTTTCATAATGGCATGAGCTTGTTTCAAGTAATTACAGATGTAATTCACAAATGGTTAAAAGATTATTTTTCTTCCTTTGAGGAATATGATCTTCAAGCAAGCAACCTTTCTCTACTTTTTCTTTCATTTTTGGTTTTCATTACTCCACCCTTTTTGACCTGGCCTGATCTTTTGGACCAACTCTATATTCTTTAGGCCTTCTAAACAATTTACAGTGATAGTGTAGCTTGTGTAATACATGTAGGCTGTATGCCACAGGCTGAAAACAATTTTAGTTCTGTATTAATTGGCTCATAATTTCCACTAATTTCTGTAATGTTAGCATGCAAGTAGTAATTTAAAACAAATGCATACTGTTTCAGGTATGGTTTTGCATCTATATCATACTAGTGAATCTTATGATGGGCAAGAGTGTGTCTACTTCAGCAAATTAGAGTGCTGGTCTCTTTCTGAATGTTCTTGTTAAAATACCCATCTGCTTCATGACTGAAGACCAATGCATTAAGGTTACTGTGACCTCTGTCTGTAATCATTTAATAAGAATGTGGTGGTGAAGAAAGAATCAGGAAAACCAGATAGCCCTTTAAGAACTTGTTTTAATTTTTTTTTTTTTTTATACTGAGAGCTTAATTCACTAGTTCAATACTTGTCCTTTGGCTTTTCTTGTCCACAGATTTTGAAAAATATGATGACTGTTCTTCATTATTAAATAGTATCTTTCTCACTTACGTGAGAGTATTGGTCATGGTGACCAGAGGAAAAATTAAGCACAAAGTAGGTTGTTATGCAGCAATTACTCATATAGTTTATTAAGCCACACAGTGATCTTTTCCTATCGCTGTCAATTAGTTATGTAGTAGGTTCGCTTAATAGTTCCACTCCCACGTTTGAAAGTGCCTTGCTTAATACAGACTTCTGTGGTGCCTGCCCAGACTGACTTTGAGGAGAGTTGGTTCTGAACTGTTTCCCTTGCCTGTGAATCATGCAGCCAGATGTATTTTTAGTTGCTGCAGTGTATTTGCGTTCTTAGATTAGCAGTAGCCTCTGCTGGAGTGGACAGTCACACATGAACAAAACTAAACCAACTGGAAATGCCATCACAGAAGATGGTGACTATTGCCACTGATATTTTAGGGAGCCTCTTGAGGAGTGTTATGTTATGCATCTGATATCTTAATAGCATAGAACAGTTTAGATGCAAAACATATGAAAAGTTGTGAGTGCAAGAAACAATCCCAAAGTACCTTAATCCTTATATCGATAGCACCACTATTGGGTTACATGGTTTTAATCCCAGAGGAGTTGTCGCCTGACATTAAACTGTCCAAATAGTATTTATATCTGCTGCTGCCCTGCAAGATCACTTAACCCTGCACAGCAGTTTAAAAGTAGTTAATGACAGACCCAGCATGACTTGCCCCTTATGAATGATCACATAAGTTCGACCTGTGCTGTCATGGTTTATGGAGGAAGGCAGTTTGTCCATAGCCTGCTTCAGCCACAGCAGGTAATTTGAAATGAAATGAGACAGTTTCTACAAGCAGATTGATTTGGGAATCTTGCCTGTTCTTCCCTTTGACCCTTGACAAGTTGACACTACAAAGATTGTGACTTTAAAAAATGATTGGGTGCAAATACATTTAGGTAGATGATTTACTATGTGTTAAAGCAAGGACAGAGCATTTAGAATGGAGCTGTGAGGAAAGGTAATTGTAAACTTTAACAACTCGTGTTTTATGTTTCTGTATCTTATTAATTATCTGACTAGGTGAATCTTCTCATAACAGTAGACCGAGTACTGTATCTAATAAACTGAGTCCACAGGCTCTGAATACCAGTATTGAGAATTTTAGCTATGCAGGAATTAGTACATATGATTTAGAAATGCAACTGAAATGCTTCCTTTGATTGAGCTGCAAGGGTTAAGTCTGAAGATGAACATGTGGATATATAGGTTTCTCAATCCAAAGATGTCTTTATTTTGTTATTCTTTTGTAAATGCAGTCATGCAAATACAAATATTGAAATAACAAGCTCAAAGATATGATAGGTAACTGGCAAATAGTGAAATAATGAAGTGATGCCAGAGAGACATAAAATCACAATTACGTGTCTATAAATATTCTGGTCTTGCAAAGCACACCCTCTTAGTTAAAAAGAATTATGTGAATTTTATAAGACACTGTATGGAGATTTTATTTGAATGTCTATTTCTGATTTATGTAATTGAATTTTCCCCCAAACCATTATGTGATTAATTACATAATTTGAAAATAAATAGCTAAAATATATTGCTTCTGAAAAAATTATCCTACAGTGATAGGATAGTATGTAAAGCACATGTACAAATATTGCTGAAGTATGTATCATATAAATTTCATTATAATTTAAAATGGAATGTTTAATTAAATAACAGTCCTAGAAAGCATAAACTTATCTTTGGTAAGCCACCTAGCACTAAATGTGCTATGACTGTGCAATTGTAAATGCATAATGCGAAGTAAATCGCTGCGCAGACGAAGTTCATCTCTCTGCAGGTCTTTCTCCTAGTGTCTGTTCAAAATGCTCTGTATGAAGCATTATTTTGAAGATGCTTATAAAAAAATTCTTATTGGTCTAGGTTCAAATTATTTAATACCTTTTTGACTGTTTCTTCACTGAACTATGTTAGAAGTATTTTGCTGAAATGTTTCTTTATGTTGTCCATTGGGTTTAATAGACATGCCATTTAATAAGCTCTCTACCTGTAAGGATAGACTATTTGACCTTTGTGACCTGCCAGTGGTAGACATAGTATAAGATTGCTTTGTGAAATAAAGCTGTCGGTAACATCAACAAAATAAAAAATGATCGTATTCCAATACTCTCTGCTCAGTACTATGACAGCACTGAAATATGGAATAAAATTGAAAGTAGATTAGTTTTGGGTCCTAAGTCATGTTTTGACAAGATATAAGAGAGGAGAACATATCTTTGAACTTTTAGTTTTAAAGTTTTTTAATGAAAATATTTATCATTTTGTAAGGTTCCTTCTTTCTTTATCACAACGGGGCTGTATAACCTTAAAACAATCCATTCTCTTATTGTGAGGGATATAAATACTGTACTATCTTTTATATTAAACATCATAAAGGATACATGCACAGTATGAAATTGCTTGACACTTGCAAGTAAAGGACTGTCATGTTAATAAAAAGCTTATTGGAGAGGTTGAAAAATCAGTCATTAATAAGCCACATATTTTTAAACTATGTAAAGCATGTAAATACTGCAGACAAGAAGGCAGTTTTTGCCATATTTTCTCCTCTCTATTTGAAATGCTTAATGTCTAAAGCAATAGTGGAAATAAGAATGATCATATCGCCTCTTCTCTGCTTATTGTAAACTTTATATGATTAGAAAAGAATTGAATGCTTTTAATTGCAGTGATTAATCAAATCAAATGAAGAGTTTTGAGGGAGCAATGCTACATGCCTGTGAATACTACAATTTAGGCAACTTCCTTTCAATCTTCTCTGAAGAAGAAAAAAACCAAACCTAAAACCTCCCTAGAGAGAGAGGGGGGAAAATCCCAAATCACCAAAATTCACTTTGTATAATAGCTAATAGTGTGGGAAATGGAAGGGAAGCTGTATTAAAATGATGAACATAGTTTTTAAGTCTTCATCTCTATGCATCAAAAATAAAAAACAATTTAAAGTTCTCATTCTAGAATTAACATCATTAACTCTTTCTCCTTGTTCAATTTTTAAAATTACTTTTTCAAAAAAATATGTGAAAAGGTGGTGATTTTTAAAAAAGAAATACTGGGGGAAGAAAAGACAACAAATCCAANAAAAAAAAAAGAAAGCAAAAGAAAAGCTGATCCTTTTTATATTGCAGCAGAGAGCATATTATTTCATATTACTCTTTAAAAATGCCCTTTAATTTGGTTATTCTCATTTGCCTCTTCTAGTCTTCTAAGTGGCTCAATTTTTAGTCTAATACAATTACAGGTTTCTTAATTTTATTAAAAAAAAAAATACTTTCAAGTTAATGAAGTGGGGTTTGTTCATAGTGGATGTTTGTTTTTGAAGCCATAGAAATAAATCACCTTTTCTGGATGAAGTCATAATGTTTCTACAAAGGTATTAATTTAATTTCAGCAAATCAGAATATTCTCTAAGCAGTGTAACAAACAGAAGATTTTCTTTTATGCTAACTCATACAGAAAAACATTAATATAAATCATGTTGAAAATTCATGTAGAATTTGTCTTGCACAGTGTCTCTAAGAGAACTGCAATGACGTACTTTTAGCAGAGTTTCATACTTGGAGCAGGATATAACTCCCAAGTTTAGTAAAATAATTTAAATCAATAACAAAGGAATGTTGACCATCCTCAAATTGTACCTGGAGTTGTTTGAAATGAGGAGGAGGAAAGCTTTTGGGAAAATATACTCAGTCTGCATTGGACTGTACTAAAGGTCAAATGCATTTTATTCTGTTAAGATGTTGTTCCACACTTGTAGTTTTGCCCTTTCAAATGGTGTGAAAGCAATGTAAATGGATTATTCTTTGGCCCCACAGGTGTTTTGAGATGCTCTGTTGCTGAGATCGTTGGGGGAAATGTGGTTATCTTACTCTTTGAGATTAATCCACATTCCTATTAGTTTCTGTGACTGTGAGCCAAGAGCTGTGTCCCCAGGAGCAGCAGCTTTGGGATCCTTTTGATGCCCATGGCCAGTGTCACCCTGGGAAGTGGAGCAGGGGTGGGGAGCATGGCATTTCAGTTACCCACAAACACCAAGGAGGAGTCTCCTGGTGGCACCATGTGCCCCTTTTTCAGTTTTCCTGGAGAGAGTGAACTCTCCCTGGCACAGTAAGACTGTTCCCATGTGCTGTGTGACTTGGGTTGTCAGCAACAGTAGTACATGACTGTGTTGTGGATTTACTTTAAGCCAAAGGAAAAGGTCCCCATCCTTCCCCCAGCTTGTAGTATTTCTTGTGGCAAGAATACTTTTTTTTTTCTTTCCAGACTTACATACATGTTTTTAAACATAGCCTATAATGTTGGTTTTTTCTGCTTTGTTGTGACTTTGCAGAAGCCTGTCCTGTTGGAGGTGAGCTGTGAGACAATACACAACACACTGATGCAGCACCTGGTTGTTTCCTATAGCTATGCATTTGCCGTTTCACTTCAACATGTGTCTTCGTTATCCTACCCAAACCATTCATTGCCCAAATAACAGTGATAAACAGAATTGCACAGAAAATGGGCAAGAGAAAGTGGTGTATAGCTGCCAGCAGTCCTTTGGGATTTACACTCCTTGTCTGTCTATGCCAGACAGTTTTTTAGTTGTTACATTGCTAACCTCATGAGATGAACCACGTGGAATTACTGCTCTAGGACAAATGGACTAATCCTAAAAGCTTTTTTTAAGAGTCAGTATTTGTCAGTGCTGAGAATTATTGTTACAAAGATGATCAGAAATTTGTTACTTCAAACTCATATTTTTGGAAACCTTTACTTCAGTGGTTTAATTAGAGGTTGAGAATATTGAAATGTCATAGAGGAGGGTTTGTTACCTTTCAACATAATAGCACTTATTTAAAAGCTGTTTAACCATGACTCTTAATTTATTTGCTTTGCATCAAAATTCATAAAGATTTTCCAGATTCTCCATAAATGACCTGAAAAATTGACTTAAAAATGGAGGTGTAAAAAATGACACATAAAACTTGATGTGAAACAAATTAGAGTAAGTAGAGTGGAGGACTAGGAAGGAGCAAAAAGGAGGAATGGGGTAGCACAAGAGACAACAGCTTAACATACCCTGTCTCACAGATCTAGGTAACTCATAATGCTGCATATTACTTACACGGACAAGTCTGAGTGATTTTGAACTAAGTGTCAGTATAGTCCAAACAGACTTGTGGAAGACACCTGTCTGTCACTATTTTGCCTGGTCTTTGAAGAAAGCCTGAAACTGAATGAAGTACAGGGAGATGTAAATTTTTGAGTATGGATCCATTAACATTATGTTACAGGGAAGCTGTCCTTTAATCCATCATATCCTTTCTGAAAAGAAACCACATTATTGCCTTTCCAGAACAATACGTTGCCTGCAAATCAACACTTGAAAAAGAATCTGTGAATCATATAGTGGGCTCTGACATGGATTACTTGGCTGGAGACTGTTTTGATAAGCAATGTGCAAAACCCTTTCTTTTAAGTTAAAACTCACTACGTGCTGCACTAGAAATTTTAGCTTAGTGTCACCTGGTTGCCCTTTTGAACAGACATACAGAAGAGTGCAGATTAGAAGTGGTGAAAACAGTATAAAATACATATAAAACATAATGTAAAATATATATATAAATTACTCACTAGTAACTATATTTCTTTGGATACTCTTCCAATTTCACTAAACAGTGCATATTTTACCAATTGATTAGCTTTCCTTTCTCTTCCCACCCCATCTCTGATCCTTCTCATTGCTTTTTACAAAAAGGTAATAGTTGAATTTTGCATTTTCAAAGGTGCTTTCCTACTAATGGCTTGTTCTTGGACTTACAGCTCAATTCTTTACAACACTTGTTCAAAATTCCTCAAAAGCTGTAAGTTGCATAAATAGAACTAATCTGAGAAACAGCATAAACAAAGGATTTTTGTAACGTGCTTCTTACGTAGTGTACACGGTCCCTGAGGTCCAAAAACTTTGTGCCAGAAGTGGTCCCTGTCGTGCTCTCAGCTCAGGATCCCGACTCCAGTATTCCAGAGATCGGGTTTTCCTCTCGCCCTGCTCTCTGCAGCCAAGAGGTGGCAGCACCACCTGCACTGTCCGTGCCCGGCTCGTGTCTAGAGGAGAAAAATGGGGGAAACCTGTTAAAGTGGAGACAGCGTCGTTGATAACATTGAAAGAGTTTGTTAATGTAAGAAACTGTGTTATCCGAGCGCTGCTTTGCTTCCTGTGAACAGAGGCATGGAAAGTCGTGCTAATGATTTTGAGCGTCACATGTGGTGCTCTATGCATGAAACTTTAGTGATTGAGCAAATGCCTGATTGTGTAAAACCAAATATTCTCTTACCCAGAGCAGGGTATGGCAGTTGATAACACAAGTCTCAATCAGCTGCATCAACCCCTGACACACTCTGCAAGCTGTGTGCTGCTGCTCCTGGTAACCAGGGCCAGAGCAGACTGCAGAATCCTTTGCTGGCTCTCTGCCATTGACTGAAGGTTTTGATTAATAACTTCCAAGGGAAGAAAAAGAAAAGATTTTACAATGATGATCTGTCTTCTGTTGTTCTTGTAATTATTTTTGTGAGTAGGATGCACTAAAGAAATGTTCTGCATTTTGAGCAAGCCAGATTGCTTTGGAGAACAACCTCTTTAGCAGCTATTGCTGCTACTTCTAATTTTTATGATTACAGTGGAATCATCTGAAATACATGTACTGAGTTTTTCTTCTTTTTTGAGGATATATGTTTATTTCTTCCTTTCCCCTGCCCTTATTGAGTAAAGTCAATGCTACTGCTCGAAGGATGCACATTTTTTCCTTTCTTCTGCTTCTGGCAAGTGCTTTCCCATTCAGTGTTTCTTGACCTTGCCTGCATGGTGTTTTTGGAGGAAGAGGCCTTGATATTATTCCCTTCAAAGCCATCACCAATGGTTTTTCACCTTTCCATTGGTAATCTGTGATAGCGAAATGGACCTCATCATGTGTGTAACTCCATTCTAGCTGGCTCCAGAGTTTTTTTCGGAGTTAAGCTTCCAAATAGAATGCCCATGCTAGTGCTAGTGGAGGTCTGTTAGCAGCCTGGATCACTCGTTCATCATATTTCTAATAGAAACAAATTTTATAGGGCCTTATAAAATGCCTCCTATTTTCTCAGTCACAAGAAAATGGTGATATACTTGGGCATTGAGACTCACAGGAAACTCCTTAGCAATGAGAAGCATGTTGCTTTCCCCCATGGATGAATGAGCTGTTCTCCACTGCAGTTTGAGTCCCGATTGACTTGGGGAGAGAGACAGGAGACCATAATGATGAATGAAGCTGAGTGTCCCAGATGACAGTGTTGTTCACTTATAAAGTACTCCAGGTTATTTACTGATTTTTTTTTCCCCTCAAGGTTAGTGCTGTACATAACACAGGTCAGATCTGTACAAGAAATACTGTAGTCTAAGGTGTTTCTAGTAGTTCTTTTTTTGCCCTTTCATCTCCTCCCACTCTTCCTTCCTCCTCTTCTCCCCACCCCCTTCTGTTAGAGGTTCAGTTTAGATGATGACAAACCCCATCTATCTGACCAGTGCTGGATCTGCTTGTACAGCTCTGTGTTCCTGCAATGCACTATGTAGCAATTGTGTGTCAGCTCTAAAACAAAGTTTATGATGTTTTTGAAGACTCTGTTAGTTCTTGTCAATGTTAACCTAGAAACAGCAACAGCAATTCACTGCTCTGTGAAGTTAGTTTATGGATCTGCTGTGCTTGCCAAGAGGACTGTAACCCAGAGATGGTGGCATCATGCAGAAGAGAGATCAAAAAGGAGTGGCGTGGATTTTGCAGTGATTAAAGAGCTGGGATATTGCATGGCTTTGTCACTGCCACTATGGTCAAGCCTCTGGTGGAACTGCTCTTTCATGCCACCAGTTAGAAGCCAGTGGAGCTGAGTAAGATAGAAATGTTGCAGGAAAGTGGTTTTCCTGCTACATCTATTTACTTGGGACCTGTATATCCCTAATTCTGAAAGGGATTTCTATTGGGTGAATTTAAAAACCTGGTCAAAACAGTAATTTCATAAAGCCTTGTGATGTATGCCAGTAAGATTTTTATTAACGTTTCTATTTTGAATATCACTTCTTTCTTTTTGTGAGTAATCATGGTTCTGGGTGTTACTTATGCATTACTTCAGCTGCCGAAAAATATGTTGTAATCCTCTCTTCAAATATGTTATTTTTCTTTCTGCCTCAGCTGGCCTTCAATCTTATAATATTTGAGCACTATCAGTCATTCAGGTGTTTATTTACAGTGCTTTGTGGAGGTGAGGAATACTATAGAAGGGCATCTGAAGTCGAGGGTCTTTGGAGACTTCTGTGGCATCACATAGGATAATAATGCTTGGCCCTGGAGTTTCTGACTGCATGGCCCATGTTCAATAAACCATCTTAACTTCTCCAATTGAACAGAGGTACATAACAATAGATAACAGAGGTAGAGAACTAAATTTGAAAACCAAACAAAACCAGAACACTGAAACAAACAGAAAAAACCCCTCCACCCAAACGTGCATCTTGAGAGCTGCACAGAAGCTCTGGACATTGGTGATTTGAATAAATAACACACAAACAAGGTCATGTGCACAGCAGTCTGTGCATGTAACAAAGAGCTGTTCTTCATATGAACAAGTTTTTGTACAGAACTGTAGTGCTCTTCAAATACTGCTTTGTGATACTTTAATATAATGCTTTCACAAGAAGATGAAGCTTCACCAGTGTAATATTCATGCTCTGTATTGAGAAGAAATGCAGCTAAGTGTTGCCTGGCTTCTTCCAGCTATTTTTGTGCAGGGCTACAGCATTGTCCCTTATCTTTTTATATATATGAAAGTTGTAACTGCCTTTTTTGTAGTTTATGACACCAAGTTCTCTATTATATTTTTTCTCTCTGAAAATTAGCACTGTATCATGGTAGCATTAGTTCAGCTTCAAACATTTTATTGCTCAGGGGTTTTTTTGACTCTCAGCCAAGCATTCTGCCATGGGCATACTGCTGGTGCAGGTGCAGTATCCTTGGCTTGTTTTGGGGTGTATGGTAAAAGGCATTTCAGCCATTACTTTTTTCTTATTTGTAGTTAAAAGGTTTAGAGGCAGTGGGATGTTCAGCTGCTGCCAACTTTCTGTTGCTGCCATAGGATATTGACAGACCAGCTTTGGGAATTATTCTAGAGATGGTGGTTTGTTGGATGATTGTTGCTGATAGCAGGTCACAGTAAGCAATGTGATCATTCTGTCATCAAGACCACTGCCACATGCTGTGTTGAGAGAAAGCCAATGTCCACTTGAGTGCCTGAAGTGCCATGCAGCTGAATTTTTGCCCTTTAACAATCACTGCAGATCAAATTCTGTAGCCCTCAGGTAAATAAAACTCCTCTGCAGCCTTTAGTATGTATTTTGCTTTTCTTCATTTAGGTAAGATTCTTCTCCAAAGCTCTTCCTTGTGTGTTTTCCTTATTGAACTTAGAATTTATATTGCTCAAGTTTCTTGATTCTTCTGGGCTTGAGTCTGAGGTAAATGAAATAATCACATTGTAGTATCAAATAGTTTAAAGGACTTGTAGAATCCAGTTTTATTTTTTGTTTCATAGGTGAAGGTGGAATGACAGCTTAATCTCTAGGGGGAAATAATAGTCCTTGGGATGAAAGCAGTGCTCTAAAATTTTGGACACATCTTTTATACTTCGCTTTTGTGCAGATGACTTCTATTAGCCAGAAGTCCTGGGCCTCAGCACGTGCAAAATGGGGATGGCAAGGACAACATTTTCCTGTTTTTAATTAGGTGTTGTACAGACTCTTCAAAAATGTGATGAGGGCAAAACTAGAAAGTGTAATTATTGAAATGTATTTACATCTCTGTGTAAAGTCTTCTTCACAGCACTGCTAAAGAACAGCTTGTACAGCTGAAGTGAAGGGCTACTGAGTATCCTGATTCACTTCATACCTGAGACATGCTAGTCCCTACATCAGGGAGAGGGAATATAGCAGTGTGAATTTTGAGGGAAAGACTTTGTCAGTGCAACTGTAATTCCTGCTTTTCCCTCCTGTTGCAGAATAGCCCCGTTGTGGGGGTATTTTATGTTAATGTGGTAGATGTGGTAGTGATTTGTGCCAAGGCTCAGTAAGGTGCTGGTAAGGCTTTGATGCTGTAATCCTTGCATTGAAAGTTTCAAGGAGATTAGCAACGGCTCGTATCTTTGGTGAAGAGGAATCTCTTGAGAAACTATTTTTTCATGTGTGGTAATAAACATCTTTCCCAAAGAACCATGCCATCTCTCTTCTCAAATCCCTAATTACTTGATGCTTTTATAGTGAGGTGATGATTTGGTTAAATTGCAGACTGTCTTAACCTTTTCTGAGGGGTGTTATGTCCTGTTTTAGGATTTTTTTTTTTTTTGGAAACCAATTTATAGCTTCATCAGCCAGTCTATCCTGCAGGATTCAGTCATACAAACTGCAGCTATACATACATATATATATATATATAAGTTTATAATAAAATGTAAAATCTATATTCATATGTATGTAATACCACTAAAATTATATTTATAAATATACAGGGTCTGTTGCTCATTCTGTATGGAGTGAATGTAATACTGAGATGGTCCTTTATGTTTCTTCCAAAAATACAGCAAAAATAATTATAGAGTTGGCT
>VXBX01001703.1:224123-330840 GCA_013400415.1 Scytalopus superciliaris | reverse complement strand
CAAAAATAATACATTTTATCTTTAAGATATAAAATAGTATTCAGCTTCTGTGGATTTGTTGTCAGGGTTTGGGAGCTCCATGATACACTTAGATTGTTTCAATTTTTTTAAATAATGTACTTTATTTATATTTTATTTTTAAAATTGGAATACTTCTGTAATCATGTCTCTTCATGAGCCTGATGTTAAAGTGTAATGTGAAATATTTTGCAGCTTGCAGCAATACTCTTAGAACTGACAGTGACTGGAGGTGGAACAGGATCTGTAGTCTGCTTTAGAAAGAAAGCACAATATGTGATGCTAAATAAGAATTAGCTGATATTTTTCATGTCTTCTATCTGATCTGTTTACAGGCCCTCTGTAGTGGTATCCCAGCCTACACAGAATTAAAACCCATAACCCTATTTATTCTGTAAAAAACATAAAACAAAATAGCCTTTACTTCATGTTTGCTTTTTCCTTACAAAAGAAAATTATAAGAATGTTGAGTTGGCACAACTTTTGACTAAGTAGAAAGAAAGAAGGGCCAGTGGATACCTCTATAAATACTTTACTAGAAGTATGTTATTTGAAGTAAACTGCTGTACTTGTGTGTGTGAAATATGCTTTTTGGTAAGATGTTTCTTTTAAATTTCCAGTGAGTTGGTGTGGACCTGTAGTGTGAGTGTATTGAATGAATGTGTTGAATGGCTCAAGAATTAACATGTCTTGTTCTTCAGAATATTCATATTAAGTTCTTTATCAGTGCAGAAAAGCTCTTGTACCTATAAAATACTTAAGGCAGTGCTTGAAATTGCAGATAAAGGACATAATTGTATTCTGTAGGTTATAAATGCTATGAAAAGACATTACAGGAAAATATGCAATTATTGAATTTCTCTGTAATATAGAAAGGGAGAAAGATCTCAGTGCAGATGCATTACTTTGCTGAGTGAGAAGAGAGGAAGCCCCCAGGGCCAGGAATGGGTGAGGATTTTTGAGCTTTGGTGTTTGGATTTTGTACTAAAGCTGCTGCTGATCGTGTCACTTGTTTTATTTGTTTTATTAGAGAATACTTTGAAATGTTTGGTGAGGCCAGAGCTGCTGTGTAGGGATAGTTTTGAAGTGATGGGGACAGACAGGTCTCTTCTTGAACACAAATTATGTGACTAGCTTCAGTGGAAAGAAAAAAACCTTATTTTTACAGTAAAGCATTAATAGTATGCACAGATAAGCTATATTGCCAAACAGAAGACGTGTCCTGTGATAATTAATAAGTGGGTTTTTTATTTAATCAGACTATCAACTTGGCCCACAACTCTCCTACAGTCAATTGCTGAGCTCATATACTTTCTTAATGGTGCTAGATACTGAGTTACTGAGTTATGAGTCCAGTGTGGTTTTATATGCCATTAGCCTTGGTTTAGGGATGCTGGTAATTAAAGGGGAAAAAATAAAGTAATTTTGATATTCTAGTGGGCATGTTTGAAAGGTCCTCTCTCTTAGCTACATCTGAGAAGATTTTGCCAGCATAATACTCTCTGTGTTTGCTTGCTATGATTTCAATAAGTTTTTGCCATTGTAACAGAAGGGCAAGTGTGTTCAAAATTGGGATCACCTCTACTGTTTCATCTCTGCTGTGGTTGTGCTACCTGGCTATGGCACCTTACCCTCCTTCTGTCACCTGATCTGCATGTTGATGCAAAAGTAACTCTTTTATACAGAACAGAGCAGTGCAGCCAGTGCCCTCTGTCCAGGAGATCAGGTTCTCAGTCTGGCAACATCCTTCTTCTTGTGTTGAGTGTTCTTGAGACTGTGCTGGCTGACAAGTAGAAGAGCCTCGAGGGCCATGCTCAAGTCTTCCTCTGAATCAAGTGTCAGAGGTGGTTAAGAGATATTGACTTGCTGGCACTAAAAATCCCATACATGTTTTGGGGAAAAACAGGGACAAGTTACCAGCATAAGTTCTTTTTTTCTTTTTTTTTCCCCCCCCTTCCCTCTTCCTTTTATTCTGACTGATCTGTCCTTGTCTCAGTACTGCCAGGAGGGAGTGCATCAACCAGCTCAGTGCTGTGTGCCCCCTACTATAGGGAAGAGGGCAGGGCAGAACTGCCTGTTTGCTTTCATCTGATTGCGGAGCCATAGATCCTCCTCTGTGCTCTTGGCCACTTTTAAGCCCCACTGAGGCAGTGCAGACTTCTCCTCTGGTCCATAGCCCTGGTAATATTGTCCATGAATTCCAAGTGCAAAGGCTTTAATAGCTTTGCAGTAACGTGAGGTACAAATGCAGTGTCTGTTGCATTGCAGAATCCTTGACAGCAATACCCAGACTGGGAATTGTAATTGAGGTCCTGTAGTGGTAGCAAGTTTCTGGATCATGTCATGCAGGGGTAATAGACGGATTCTGCAGCCCAAAGGGAGCAAACTCTGGAGGAAGGGGTTCCAGATGGCTGAACATGGTTCATTTGGCTCAGTTTGTTGGAATTGCAGTGAGCAAATGACTGAACTCTACTTTAATAAAGCTTTGTGGATACCAGAACAAAGGAGTTGAGGAGAGTATAAGGTATGACAAGACAATTGAGCCAGGCTACTTAACTGCTTATAGCTCCCAGGAGTATTGCTTATGTTGCTGTGCCTGAAGGTGTATCACTTACACATTTATCAGGTGCTTATGCTTCAAATAAGAAAATCAGACATAAGGTTCAAATATTTTATATCTTTATATAAAACATGTAACTATATGTAATATATATTTATATATATTCTTTTTTCTAGAAGGAAGCTATTTTAAAATTTGCAGTTCTAATAATCTCTATATGTGTATTCAGATTTCAAATAATGACTCTGTTCCTCAGGTTTAGTGATCGATCTTCATTTTTTGTTTGAAAACGGAGGTAAACCAGGCAATTTAAAATGTGTTTCTTTCTTGAAGGTCCTGATTCTGCAGTCCTTACATGGAACAGTATTTACATGAATGAATAGTACCATTGTAGTAATTTGCAGGAATAATTGCTCTTTGGTTTAGTAAGGGTGACAAAGTTGAGCTTTAATTTGCAACAGCTAGGACATGTGCTAGTGATTTTCTCTTTGCTGCATATAAACAAAGAGTCAGCACAGAAGTATACAGTTTAAGGTTTTTTCGTGTTGGTATTTTCTGTTTGATTCTGAGGTATTAAAGGAAAAATGTTCTTAAGACAGCATTTCCATCATATGAGAATGTTTGTCTAGACTTGTTAAAACAGGGATATATTTTTCTCTCCCTCCTCCTTTAAAGAAGCAGGACATCGATGTCTGGAAAATTCTGACACTTGAAACTGCTTCCCATCTTGGGAAAAAGAAATGGGAAGAAACAAGTACAAATTTAAAAGAAAAAATACTGATAAAACTTGGAATGAAACATTTTCTCTTGAAGAAATAGTGAAGTCAAGGTTTTTCAAGATTTTGCAGTGACTATGCTTCAGCATATATGTTGTGATATAACCCTACTGCTTTATCACACCTCTCAGCTATAGTTGTTCAATTTATTAAGATCAGTGGAAAGCCAATCACTCCTTCCTTTCCATCTTTCCTGACAGGCTTGATATCACCTGTTGTTGTGATTGGGGAAAAAGGTGCCATTTAACTCCAGGTTGTGATTTGGGTTCCTTAAGGACTGAGCCTTCTCCCTGCACCCTGCAGAAATAGCTTGGAGCAGCTTACAGCATCCCAAATACCATGCTGGGTTCCTGCCTGCTTGGGAGGAGGAAGCTGCTAAACTCTTTCCTGAAATGACCAGAGATTTCAGGTGTTTTCCAGCCATTCCAACCACATTGTCTAAAAATCTCTTAATTATGCATGCACATGCAATGCTCTGAGACAATGCATGTGTCTGGAAACTTAGACTGGAGACAGTGTTCACTTGAGTTGTCCTTTCCAATTGCAGAGAAAACATGTTTTTCAGTTCTTATTTCAGGTGAGCTAGTGTTACATAACCTTTAAACAGAACTCTTTAAGAGGTATATTTAAAGCTATATTATCTTAGTGTGCTTTCATATGAGAGGAGCTTTAGCAGCAATTATATTACATATAATATAATTTCAAATTCAGATTTTAAAGTCCCTTAAGAGACTTTCAGTTCTACTGCACTCACTTGGTCATGGGCAGCCTTTGGCCTATGAGAATCCAGGACAAATGCATGAGGAACACTGAGGGATTGTGAACACTAAGGCTTAAAAAAAAGCCCAATCCCCTAGCTATGAAAGTATTAAATAAATCTCTGTGGCATTTCTTGTAAGTGGACTTTCTTGTGCATTAAACTGGTTTGTAGGGATAGAGCTACGTTTTCTTGTCCATGTTTGCTCCCTTCCTTCTGCTGAGACAGTGGTGTACCTGCTATGATGGGAACATTTATTCAGCTGAACTGAAACCATCAATTCATTTTTGCAGAGGTCACCAAAAATCCATCAGGTGGTAATGACACTCAGTCACTACTGATGTGGCCTGGATGTGAGCCAGTGATCTAGAGGGGAAAGGCAGTCTAACCCATTACCAATCCCCTGGAGCCACTGAGTTCCCACTTTTTGCTCATCTTTCTGCTTCTACAGCTTTCATAGGTTAATCTTTCTTTCTCTATGTCTAATGTGATAATTTTTCTTCTCTTACATATCTGCTTTTGACTTTCATGACAGTATGGGCTGACAAACATCCTCAGCATTTTTCCTTCTGATGCAGAAGATACTAGTCAGTGCAATGGTCAATAGGGGTTATTAAAGGAAGAAGGTAAAAGCCAGAGATAGAAGGGAAAAAAGCCATTAGACGAAGGCAACTCATTATTTTAGACTTTCACACTAGTAATAATAACTCAGTGTTTTAAAATTTGTATCTTCTAATCAGAATGTGGTTATGAAGGCCTATTACCCATATACTGTGCCTGTGGTAGTGTCCTGTAAATCAGGATGAAACAGGATAGCAAAAATAGCCACCTTAGCTACTACAGGAAATTACCTTGGGAATTTGTGCTTTCCTGGCTCTAGTGTTCCTGGCAGTGATGTGGAGATGTCCAGAGTCATCTGAGTGCTGAGAGCAGTCCCACCGTACAAGTGGCAGCCGTGTTTGAGCAGCTCAGCTATGCTGGGAATTGCAGTGTTGTGCTTGGGTGGCTGTGCTGCTTCTGGTGCTTGTGTTGGATTGAAAACCTGGATGTCAATAGGCTCAGTGGTGAGAATTCAGACTTGAATTCAAAATGGGATACTGGTAAAGATTTGCCTGGACTATGTTCATTTTGATGGAGTAAAACCTATGAATTCTTCATGGTTTTTTAATTGTTCCTCCCTACTGCAATACTGTATAACTGTACCCAAATGAGTATTCCTAAGAAAAAATTCAAAAGGAACTATAAACTATTAAGTTGCATAAGTACATATTCTGGAACAGGGTTTGCAGCCGTTCTGAGAATACTTTGTTGCTGCTGGAGTGTACCTAGCTAGGAAGGGAAAATAATCTGTGACAAATTAATAGCTTGCAGGAGTTGCTGTGAATACTTTGGGAGGAGTATGTGTGCTGAGGTGATTTTCCCTAACAAATCAGTGTCTATTTTTATGTGCTTTGTCAACCTTAAAAAAACTTTGTTACTCAAATTAAGTCTTGTTGCATCACCTCAGATTAAAATGGATCTTTTGCCCTTTATTGTGCAGTATTCTGGTGAACTTGGAGTTATAATAGGAACATCTCCCCTTGTATCCTGTGCTGCTTTCCTCCCCTTCTTCCCTTCCAAATTAAAGAAACCCATGGCCTACTGTTTCCATTTAGCAGAAATTGTTTTAAATTAGCCTGGAGGTGTGGTTACTCCTATAATCCACTGCTTGTAAACATGTGATCCTGCCAATAGAACTGCACAGGGTATTTTAAGCTGATATGAAGTGGACCCATGCCAAGAATTTTTTTGTAGGAGTAATTAAGTCTATTTTTCAATGTCATGCTTTGCTCTATGCAGCCTCAGTTATAAAATAGTCCTGAAAATAATCTTCAACCTTCTGTGAGGAAGTAAGTTCAAAGTGTTGAAAATTATACTACAGCAAATCTCCTTCCCCCATGTAAGCAGCATGTTATTGGAAACTAATTTATATATATGAAAACTGAAATTGCTGTAAATGAATTGGTGCAAAACCAATATTGTCACCACTTCCCTTTTGCATTTTATTACATCTTGTATCTTTTTCAGGAACCATTTGCACTTATCTGTGGAGCTTTAAATACTGTCCTGGCAAATAAACATTTCATTTCAGTAAACAATCCCCAGAAATAGATTTTTACCGCAAGTAGTTTGTTTTTAATAACACATGCTGCCTCTTGGAGTTAGATGGAACAGTAAAATGAATTTCTATCAAAGCATCTGACTTCCCTTCTTTGTCAACCTTTTCACAGATGTGTTGGATGCCCCGTAGTTACAAGTCAGTTTTTGTTTATTTAAAAACTAAATGAAAACAAACCAAAAGAAAAAAAAAAACCAAACCAAAACCCAATGCAGTAAGGAGGGAGGAAAGTAATGTACATATACCAAGATAGGGATTCAGATGGAGAATTGGAAACTTTAGGTCCAAAGCAATTTTTTTCAAGTAAAAAATGCTGACTTCCAGAGACACAATTTCAAGTTCTTGAGTGTGATGTGAGGGTTGCTGTTACAAAGTCAGCATTATGATTCTTTGTGGTGTCTGTTTTAGTCAAAGGGCAGTTTCCACTACCACTTTGCAGTTGCCAGGATTTTTTAAAAATGCATCAATTTCTGAGAAACTGATTTTGAATTATTTGCTTTTTGTCCATTTGATGTTTCACACTTCTTTTAGTAGTAGTCTGTGGACATGTATTTAATGAGACATTCATTTCACTGATTTGTATAGGACATGGAGGTGCTGGCACAGGAATTCTGTGGTGTGGACAGGGAGGTGTGCACAGGACCCTGGCGGGCTGGAGCAGGATGAGGTGCTGCTCACCAGGTATGCCTGTGACACAATGGTCCAGAACCAAAGTGCATTCAAGGCGGTGGAAAAATATCTCCCCTTAGTTAAATGGGTTTTGTGTCGTGCTGTGGGTTTTGAGGAACAGGAAGGCTGTGGAGAAGGTAAGGTCTTCTGATGAATTTGTAACTCAGTGAAGTTATCCAAGACCAGAGCCTGGAGCTCTGAGCAGGCTGCCTGTCTAAAACTGAGTTCTAGGGACACAGGTAGTTTTGCACTCAAATCCAGTGATGTGTTTTATCTTGTGTAGTTTAGATTTTATATTTTCAGAGAGTTGGGCGTGTTTGAATTGTGATCATAAGTTTTTCCGCTCACCTTTTTTGATCTCTAGTAAATTGTAATTCAATGATTCATTGCATTCAGCTGATATATGGCAAACAATTGATGACTTTTTCTTATTCTGGGGAATCTGAGGACATTAAAATCATTTGTGCATCAGGTTAATCTATTTGTAAGGTATTTGTGTGAGCACAGTTAAGAGCTGAACTTGATCAATTAACATATTTATCTTCTCTGTTCTTTATTTGGTAGCATGCTGTGTGTAACATTTACTGCACATTTATGGTGAATGATATTCAGATCTCCTTTAAAGTGGTGTAAAACAAAATAAGATTTGCCTGGAAGAGATGACAATATATTCAAATCAGGTTCTGCAGCAGAAAGGTCCCCTAGAACTTGCCCTTTTTCACATATGTACTTCTGGAAAACGTCTAGACCTGCCATCAGTTTTCAAAAAAAATTTCAGCTGTGGATTTTTGTGAACCAAAGAGAAAAAAAAAAATCAATCCTCTGTAGGTTCATAGTGCTTGTATATGAGGATTAGGCTAATGCAGATTCACAGGCAAAAATCAATATAGATTTCTGAAATCCCTTCTGCTAACGATGGAACTGATCATGCAGTTCACAGGCTTAATTATGTATCTTCTTTATGAGACAATAGTAATATCTCTTCACATGGGCATACAAGTTGAATTTAAGCTTCACCCTATACTAATTTTTTTTCTTACCAGGAAAATATAGTAAAGTGCTAAATATTATTTGCTTGATCAAAGAGTAATAAAAATGATAGGCCATTGTATAATTTGTTCAAAGTAACCTTCCTGTAAAGAATAGATTAACTTCTCCCATCTGTCCTCCAAACCAACAAATATAAAAAGTATTTCCAAAGTAGTGTTGTCTACAGAAGCTGCAGCATTAGGCAGAGGTTTACGGTAATTAGAGTAATTATCACTCAGATTCTCTGCTTTTATGGAGTAATATGGCAGAGACCTTGAAATTTGAGGGCAATAAACATTTCTCAAGAGGAACTAAGGACCCATTTCTTTTAAAGAGCTGTATATTTCATGTGAAATCACCCACCTTATTCTGAGAGTTACTGAAGAGCTGAAATACAATGAAACCACTGGTAGGTTTTTGTGCCTTACAGATTGCAGAATGGTGCTCCGGGATGGAGTTGTGTGAAGGCACAGAGGGTGCAGGGGTGATTCATGCCCCAGTAAAATTTATGTTCACCATAAGCTGGTGGTTGTAACTGATGGGCCAGTCCTGGGAGCTTTTGCACTGCCTGACACACTTCACTTCGGGACATGCCAGCTCTGTTGGTATTTGTCAGGTTTCTTTCGCCTGAAAGGGTTTTCCTTCCTTCCTTCCTTCCTTCAGTTTTTCAGAGAGTAATCCTGAATTTCACTTGCACATTCTGTTGAGTATCAAATAACATATTAAGCCAAATTTCTACCTTCCCTCTTCTGTTATCTCACTTCTATCTGTCATCCACCCACCACAGTTACAATTACTTCAGGTGTTTCTGCAATGGCATGTGGTTCTACATTAAGGTGGAACTCTTCCTGTGATCCTGAATGAAGAAGAATAAGCTGAGAGGTTTTGTTATCAGCTTCTCTGCTTTTGATGCACCTGGAAAGGCTACAGATAGTTTTATTTGGTACTCTGAGGTACAAGTAAGGTTCCCTGCAAGTATGCATCCAAGATAAAAAAATTGTCACCTATTCATGATGTTTTTGGTTTGTGTATTTTTTTAAATGAAAAAAAATGATGTGAGAGCAAACTCCTGGGTTAATATGATGTGTTGCTGAGCTTGAGATGGATCCATTCTTTGTTGCTTCTAGAATAATGCAGCATATGGTGGTTATTGCTGGATTAAAGAAGAGGCCCAATTTTAATTCCAACTCTAATCACGTGATTTTTTTGTGACTTGCAAAGGCTGATGAGAAATGGATTTAGAATATGGGATTTGAATTTTATGACCTTGATATTCTCTTAAAAGGGAGCTTTAAATTGTTAGTTCTTTATAGGTTGTGCTGGATCTGCAATGTTAATGGCAGCTGGGCACAGCTGGTGTTGGTTAGGATCATCTTCTCTAGGAGACTGCAGTATGTGACTGCAGTACAGACAGAAATATAATTTGTTAGGTGTTTAGAGTATTTGAAATTAACCAATTAGGCCTAAAATTGTAATTTTGAGATGTAATGTGTTTATAACATAGTGTGCAAAAGATGCTTTAGCTTATGATTAAGAACTAAAATGTGGCGATGATAATTAAGCTCAGATGGAAGAAAACTGTCTAGATGGAAGAAATATAGACCTCTACAGCCATTTCAGAATTGTAGCTTGAGTTTGCCTTGTATCCTGTCATGAAGTGGTTGAAGTCTTAGTGTTCAGAGGGAGATTTTGCTGTTTCAGAGGATTTTGTTATTTGCAGTATTACACTGAAGTAATATAGGAGGGGATTTACACTGAGAATAAAATTAATGGATGGGAACTTCCATGCTCTTTCAAGTGTACTTTGTATTGTCCAAAACAATTAAATCTCTTGACCTCATGAACGCTTCCAGATACTTCTCCCAGTTCCTTCCTACACCTTTCAAATATAAACATGCCTCCTTGGTACTTGATTTTTCTTCTCTTCTTGCAATTTTTTTCATGGTGAATAGTTATACTCTTTCTCTCTTCATGATTCTCATATTTTCCTGGAATACTTGAATAAGGTCAGTAACTGGTTCTTCAAGACAAAATCTGCATAGTCTGTTGCCCTTTTTTTTTTTTTTTGGTAAAAGAGTATTCTCTCTTTTTTAAGCTTTCATCCTTGGGCTTCCAGATTTTAGTCAATGCTTTTTTGTTGTTCTTTGCCCATTTTCCTTCATTTTCCCTGTTACTTGTTCCTGTTTAGTCTTTGCAGGAATTCTTCCAAATTCTCATCCTTTCTTCCCTTTCTTCCTGTATTTTCTCTGTGACTTCCTTCTGCATTTGAAACTTTGAACTGTATTTTCATGCTGATGACATCCAAATTTCCTCTGAAATATTTTCACATTTTTCTGGGTTTCTTTGTTCCATGTTCTTGTTACCTCCAGCTCAGTCCCAATCACTGTTAGTTGACTTCACCAGCTCCACTGCCCTTCTCTGGACATGCTCCAGCCTCTTTGGCCACCAGGGCAATGTCCAGTAGCTCTCCTTCTGCACCATCTACAGTCACTGCCTTGACTCCAGTCCCTTATCTCCTCTAGCAATAGCTTACTTGCTCCTACTTCTTATTGAATACAGGGAGAGAAAGGTACTGAAAACAGCAACATCTTCCCTGTTCAGCCTCCTCGCTTGTGGTGAAATATGGAAAGTAATGGCTGTGCTCTAAAAAATGTAAAGGGGAAGAAAATCTGTGGTTAAAAAAAAGAAAGGAAAAGGGGGTAGGGTAGGAAAAAAGGCAAGGAGAAGCAAACAAGTACATTAGAAGCTCTGCCCAGAGGAGCTTGGTGAGGAGAGGGGCATCCATCTGCCCAAAGAGGCGTTGAGTGCTGCGGTAGCAGGATTTACGCTCCTTCCCAGTTTTGCCTGTGTCACTAATGCTGATGGTGTGAGCAAAAGCTGTGCCTGTTGGGATCAAGCATCACTCCTTGCTTGACAGTCACACAAAAGAACAATGTTTTTTGCTGTAGCCTAATGAGACAGTTCCTGACCAGAGGAGGTAGTGGAGAGCCAGGTTCTGGACTCTTTGGGCATCTCTGTGAGGCAGGGAGATAAGTTCCTCTTACTGTGCTTGTGGAGTATAAGAGGAACTAAACCGTCCATCTATACAATCGCCTCCTAGATACTTTACAATTAAAGGTTAATTTACTGCTGAAGTCATGTAAGATAATGCATGCAAAATGCTGATGTATAGATTTGTATTGTGGGATGACAGGCATCATACAAGTAAAGCAAATCATAGCTGTCTCATGCTGCCTCTCCCCCCCACCATATAAGGTGCTGATTTTATGTAGCAGTCATGTGAATGTTGATTAAAAGGAAGCATTAAAATATTAAGCAGTAGCTTCTTAAAACAGTATTGAAGGAATTGTTAAACTTTGTAAGTCCATCTCATTAACTGTTCTCTATCCTTTGGGCTTACCTGGTGCTACGTAGTTTATACAATATTTCTATTGCAATCATTTAGAATTTCAGATACTATTTTAGCTGTTTCTAAGCTCAGATTCAAAGTGTACATGTCACATAGTGCCTCCTGAAACCCTACATGCTTGGCAGTAGACATTTCTCTCTTATATTTACTCAAATAGAAGTGGATATAGTGGTTTTTTTCTCAAATTTTTGTTCTGACTCCTGTGACTCTGACTCCAGTAAGTAATGCCAGTAGCATGGGTAGATGGATCTGACAGGGTTGAAAACTAACAGCATGTCAGACGCTTTTCTCCAATGAAGGCTATAGATCAGAGCTAGGAATCTGCTGGAGCCAGAGAGGGTGACAGGGGAATAACATCCCTTTCTCTTCCATCGACAGGGGTAATAACTCCTGGCTCCCTAGGGACAGATTGTAAAAGCCAATAGCCAGAAGCTGTGAAGCAGGGAGGGTAAAAGAATTGAAAATTAAAGAGGGAGTGAAAATTTTGTGTAAGGCTTTAGTGAGATGTTGGAATAAACCATCAAGTGTCATTCTTTTAATTGCCTTATTGTTGATAGGCATGGTTCTGGAAATGTGGGGTTTTATTAGTTTACAAACTTAAAGTGTTAGTAAAATACTAATTAAAATTATTAAGATATACCATGGATGCTTTTATATGTAGCTAGGTATCGTATATTCTATGCTAACTTTTATTAATGAAACTACATGGAAAAAATGTTTTACAAATACTGCTTTCCAGGTAAATATCTTTGAATAGCAAAAGCTTTGTCAATATCATTACTATATAGAAACATATTTAGAGCACGGTAATGCTGTGCACTGTATAAAAATCTGTTCAGTAATTCAAATGACTGTGCCATTTAGAGCTGCTATCTCTCCATATATAAAATTTCACATTGTTGAATCTTTCATAGTTCACAAGCACTTAAACTTTGGCTGCCTTTGTGTCTGGGAGGAGTGTTCTAGTCCTGCTATATTTTACTAATGTTATGATACCTGCATTACACCGTGAGTCTTTAATTCATTTCTTTGTGGAGAAGTAGCTTTCAGCAGGTTAATGACAAACACTTAAAGAAGAACTGTAATAAAAAGGCACAGCTCCTGGACTTTCAAGAAACAGAAGTGCTTAAAAGTGGTATTTTTTTATATGAGTTGTTCTTGCTTAGTTTTTAAACTGTGACTGGTGTTTAGTTAAATCTTTTACAGACTCAGTTCACTGAAGGTGACAGAAGTACTCACTTGAGCTCAATGAAAAGTAGACATGACAGTAAATTTTTCAGTCAGAGACAGGAGATCTTGTTATAGGAGTCAGTATGGGGGTCAGGGCAGAGCCTGTTGATGATTGAGGAAAAGAGAAGTAAATTCATTCTGCTTCATGCACTTTGTCAAGTGCCAGTAGCTTACCATTGAGAACTAGTCACCCGTTCTAGTCTTACGGCCCTAGAGGTCACTCATTTGATATAAATCATAGCACTGCATAGGCTCAGCAACCTATTGCCATTCGAGATGAAATAAAAAAAGAGAAATGCTTCATTCTGAATTGAAATGACTGTGAATATCCCACCACATGTTGCTGCTTAATGCAATATGTGGTTAGATATTGATCTCCAAAATCAAGTCATTAAAATGTGCAGTTTTTGTTTATTGGAATGAAGCAATTAAATGGTTCAGTTATGCCAGACCTTACCTTTTCTGATGAAAACTATTGATTTCTTGCCACAGCTTTATAAGCGACAATGTTTTTGATTACTCTTGACAAACCTCCTTGGAGTGTTAATTAAAATTGTACCAGATGAGCAGGTGTGGGAGATCATTAGATCGCCCGGATCACACACTACACTTCATATTCTGCAGCCTTGCATAATGAATAGGGCACAAGAGGGGAAAAACAATATCTTCATCAGCAGAATTAGCATCTTCTCTCTCTTTTCTTTTTTAACTAGGTGACATTACATTTTACAGTACATCCATCTATCATCTATTGAATAGTTTCTTCTGCATCCAATTAAATTAAATTTCTTTTGAAATATGAAATTGCTACACAAATGCAAAAAATTAAATACTCAATTGGTTTGTGTGTGAATGCTCATAAACTTGTGGCACCCACTGCATTCTTTAAAAAACACAGCAGAAACTTTGGCATTTTCTGAGAGAAGGCATTTTAGTAGCATCTGCGTTTTTCTTTTGCTTAACTACATGAAGGTATAAAATAGCATGAGAACTATTGATTATATTGGTTTTCAAAGAACAAATTATTTCATGATTTATTAATTTACAATAGATTTTGTGTCTGATGTAATAGTAATTGGTTGATAATTTTCTTATGCCTTAACATTATGCTAAGAAAATAACAATGTGTTGCATTTGTTGTACTTGTGTTCACAGAACATGCTGAGCTGGAAGGGACCCATAAGGATCATTGAGTCCAACCCTTAGCTCTGCACAGAACCATCTCCAGGAGTCACACCATGCCTGAGAGTAACAGTACGAGGGTGGTGTATGCTACTGATTATGAAGCCTGTTCTGAAGGGCTGTTCTGTTGAATAGACAGTGTAAGAGGGGAAAAAAAAGGCTAAAAGAATGAGGGAAATCAAGGATGTAATGTAATTAAGGATGGTATGTTCATTTGGAACAGCAGAGAGAAATGGACAAAACATCTGATCATAAACTCCTTGGCCTGTAAATAAATAGCTTCAATTTCCATTAACACCACAGGTGAGTCAGCAGGTAACTGGAAGCTTGTGTGATGGGTTTGTAGCTCTGCTCAAGTCTTACTAAACTGGAAGGTTGGGACTTAGAAATTTTGAACTAAGGAAAAAAAAAAAAAAAGGGATTGCCTTCTCTGTGCCTATCTGTATTTCTGGAAATTTAGATAAAACTTACTGTGTTGTAGTTGCAGGTCTTAGTATTTCAGCACTTATTTAATTTTTATAAAACTGCTTGAAATCCTAGTATAAATGTAAATACAAATCACAAATATGATATAAATTTCTTAATGCTTAATTGGTTGTGATTATGCTTTCCAAAATGGGAGTAATGTTGAAAAGGGGTGATCTTGTGTGACTTGTTCCTATTGCAGAATTATAAACACTAGCACATTACATTACCTACACATAAGAAATTAAGGTATATTATTGTCTTATAGCAGAAATCCAGCTGAATAAGTTGAATTGTCCCATCGATTTCGAGCTGGATATTATTAACTCCAGCTGTAGCGACTCCTTTACAGTAATAGTGGTCTACATTTGAATGTTGTAATTTGATCATATTTTTGAGCTTGAATGCAGAATGTGTTGATCACCTTTATTTTTTCACTTGATTCAATAAGATGTGTGTATTTTTGAAGTTATGTAAAACATTATTTAAATTAATGAATTTAGTACTTGCCGACTTCACTCAGAGGCATTGCTTCTTTTCATTACATTTGAAAAGGATGACATTAATTCAAATGCATATAATTTGCAGGACAATTTTCTGTAGATTTCCAATATAATTTGGAGGCTCTCTCAGTAATCTTTTTAGAAGAAGATATTTCTATTCCTATTATTGTAATTTCTTTTAGGTTAGACTGGAAAAAAAGAAAGACGATGTTGTTTCTGAAGAATTACTGAAATTGCCATGCGCATAGTATTTGCTTGGTAGATTCAAAGTAGATGAAACAAGATTCTTTCTCTTAGATGGTATAATATGGATATCTCTGTAACAGACAGTGTTGCTTGGTACCCTTTGGAACAGCCTTTGTGAGGCTGTTAAAGTGAATGGAAACTCTTATGTGCTCTTGGCCCCTGTCAGAGCTGAGGTATAATGTGGAAAACCTTGGAGTGTTGCTGTTTGTGTGCTATCTTTTTGGTGGGTAAATAGGTTACTGCAACAACTTATAGGAGTCAAACTTGTAAGAGCTCAGCTTTGCAGAAAAAAAGCCAGTGACAGAAAAGATTCCATAATCTAATAGCATAACTGAAAGAGAAAGAAAATAAGATCATATGCTCTGCACATCTAGGGTGGTTTTTTCTGTTTTTTTTTCCCCATACTTTTGTGCTTGCTGATTTGAAATTTAAAAAAATATATTTTCACTGGATTTCCAGATGTATTGCATGACTTAGTAAATAATGCTACTTCTGGAGATAGAAAACCAGTTCTGTACTATATGATTAACACCCTAAGAAAAGCTCAAGTGCAACAATTTCAGTTTTTCACCCTGAAGTTGAAAATACTTTTTCTTGTATGTGAATGAATCCAAATAAGCTTTCAGATTACTACATTTTCTGCTTCTATATAAAGCTGAACTGAAGAGGTGGTTGTGTAAAGATGCAGAATAGTAGTAATAATAATAATTCTCATTTACATAGTTCCTTTAATTTCAGGAATCAAAGCATTTCACAATTAGTGTTTAAATGTGAAATGGTCAATACACCTGAAATGCAGCTATGATCGCTCACAGAGGATGCATCACCAGCTATCTAAAATGTAGGCAGCATATAATGTAGTATACTAGTAGAAAGGCATGGGAAAGTCTCCATGCTTCTAGCTTGATTTCCTATCTCATCTTCTGAACAATTACATCATGGCGTTTATTGGTAACCTTTTTCTTTTGTGGCATTCACATGGCTGTTAGCCACACTGCATGTAAAATGAGTGAAACCTGGAATCTCTCAGGATTACTGGTTCTCTTTATTCTTTGCTCCATATTGAAAATTGTTCCTGTCAGCTGATGCTCTCCAAGCTGCCTGGAAGAACTTTGGCATAGTTTTCCTAACCTTTCAAACAGTAAAAGCAAAACTCTGCTTTGATTTTAAAAAAAACAACAAAAACCAGAGGACTTTGGCCCAGAGCCATTAAGGATGCAGGCAACTGCACTGCGGTCTGACAGCATATTCCACAAAGCACTGCAAAGTTCTCCTTGGGGTCCCTAGAGTGGACTGAGGCACTTTGCTTGTACTTAACATATATCAACTGTCACCCAACGGCCGTCGGTGTTGAACCGAACACAATGGAACATCCAGATGGTCTAAACAAAGCGAACAAATGTTCACTGCTATTAAAAGCTGTTTACATCAACTTCCAGTATTTCATGTGCTGAAGTTTATATTGTGTCACTACTGGGGTGCTTAGCTCCATCCTCAGCTCGTATCAGGGATTTCTAAACTATTGTTGCTTATGTGTTAAAATAACATTCTCAATATGCCTTAAATACTTGCCACTGAACACTTTTTTTTTTTTTTAAATAGGAAATTGGTCATTGTATGCTAATCACATGCTTTCAAATATTGTAATTGATTGTCCCATCTAATTTCCCCTTGCTTTTCCCCCAGTGTAGCCTCCTTCCAGCACCTCCCCCACCAAAGATGCGTATCCCGTGCTGTGCCGGCTCCTCTCCGGCACACAGCTGGTGGCTGCCAGGCTGGGTGGCAGTGCTGCCTCACACAGGGTGCTCACTGGTGTCTGAATGGAGATGTTGGTGCGTGGAGTGGTTTGCTTTCTTCCCTGAAAGACTCTGAGATGTCTACTGCTGTCTTATTGGTGATTAAGATGTGTAGGTGACAAATGGACATTTTGCATCTCCTTCCTCTGACCCTTGTTCATGGTGTCCACTTTACTGGAAGTCCAGATCCCTGCATTTTACTTGCTAAAATAGATTAATTGGTGGGACACAAGCTTAGCTCAGTCTATTGTTTTTCATGAGACTGCAATAAAAATATTAGGAAGACTGTGAATGAGGAAATCTTTCCAAAACAGCGCTCTATTCTGTGAGCATGATTTCTGGTTAATTGTATACCATTCTTGAAAAAAAATGACAGAAAAGTGCTTGAAGCATTAAAAATATCTCTTTATTATATCTCTCATTTTTTAAAATCAATGTAAATTTCTTTCAAATACATGAGTGAAAGATCACACACAGTTTGTTATCCATCTGCAGAGTATTTGTTTGCAAAATACAAATCAACCGTGTTTTCAATTCATTATAAAATGAAACCTAGCTAGCCTTTCCTCCTCCCCACAAATCTCAGATTAAGGTCTTACAGAAGGTCAAAATGGACCACTAGCCTTTCCAGGTGAGAACTTTTTCCTTTGGTTTTCACCCTGTAGATCTGGCTGTTATGAGTCACCACAGTAAAAATAATAAAACAGAAAAAAAGGCACCTGAAAAATATTTTTAAGCCACAAGAATCTAATACTGATGTTCATTATTTCTTTATAATACCAATTGTATTTATCTCAGCATATGTCACTAAGATGCTTGTTAGTGATAATACTAACTTTCACAAAATGGACAAAAATGTATGCATTTCTTCCAAGAGAGAAATCTCTTCATGTTTTTATAGGTTTTAAATAAATAGAGCTCTGCAGTATTGTAGCAAGGCTGCTGCAGACATGTTCTGAAGGTCTATATGGAGTATGTTAGCAATATTCTTTTTAAGATCTTTATACTGTGGAGAAGGTTTTGTAAATGTATGAATAGACAATTGAAGCTGTCTCAGTCTTTCTTGGGTTTTTTAAAAACTTACAAAACAGAGGTACTTTTGTTAAAATATAATGTTTTACAGAACAATTTTCCCTTCTGTTTGTGAAATTTTCCTCCACACCCACCAAAATGTTTCAGAGAACCAGAACAAACTCCCATGGTTTTCATGTTCTCACTACTATTTTTCGGTTGCATGGCTTAATCTTCTTTCCATAGTGCTGTGGCTGTTTTACAAAGACCAAATCATTGGCTTGGCAAACATCCTTAGGAATAAAGTTACTGCTGGTAATTTCCTTTAAGTTCTGCAATGCCCGTGATGTTTGCAGAGATGAAATGACTCCTTACAGGCATCATTATCTGTGGAATGTAATGGAAGGGGTCTGATACCTCTCTGTCGTGAAAGGTCTGTGATTCACCTTATTGTCTGGAGTGGTTTTTGTCATTTTCCTGTCGTGGCAGGTATACAGCACTGCTCTGCATGGAGGTCATCTCCTGGCATTGTGGTGAACTTTGCTTGCAGGACACGTGCTCTGGAAACATCAGAGTAAGGTTTTGCATAATGAGGTTGCATGATTTTCAATTCTTATGGGGTCAGTTCATCAGAAACCTATGCAAAATAAACAGAAATAGGGTTAAACCCTGGTGACAATAGCATTTGATATTTCTTTACTGGAAAGTCAAGCTATTTCCTATGTTACGTTAGAACATGACAATAAAAGAACCGAATATTATTCTGCATTACAAAATGATTAATCTCTGATGTTTCCAATCCAGAGAGTTTATTGCCAAAACTGTAGGAAGTGGATGCATGAGGAAATGTTTTACAATAAAGATGACATCATTAATCTTAAGTATTTCACTAAGGGTGACCTTTCTTGACCATGCAGACTGATAGAGAAAGAAGTATTTTACTTTATGTAAGGGAACCGTGAGAGGTATCAGGACAAAAAACTCTTACAAAACCACAGTTCTCATGCTTAACAGGGGTCAAGTTTTGTGCCCAGTGTAGATGAGCATTTTGGAGCCAGATTGTCAATCCAAATGCAAGCTGCTCTGTTTCCTGTTTATGCCTGTGCAGAGTTACACATCCTGACTCGCTTGCCTTCAGCTGCAGGCTTTTCCGCACTCCCTAGGAGATTTCTTCCTTAAAATGGTTTGTTATTTATCATTTAAGTAAGCCATTGGAATTCTGTTAATTCCTGTTTTACTTAGCACATGCAAAACGGTATCATTAGCTGAAGGAAGAAAAGTTTAGGTAGTAAGAGTTACTGATACTGTTAATTAAATGAGCTTTGCAAAACAATACCTGATCAGTCTATGCCTGAATGTAGAGAACCGATGCCAAGTTTACTGCCTCACAGAGGCCTGGCCTATTGTATATCTGACCTGAGGTTATCAGCAATTGAAACCTGGTCTAGTAATTTGAAATAAGCTTTTTGATATTACACATTTACATTTTTTCCATCTGTCATATGATTAACTAAACGTGTTTGCACCATAAAGGGACATTCTTAGATGACCAATTTGCTTGGCATGTTTCTGAAATTCCTCCATAGACAGAGACTGTAAGAATGTTTTATTGTTTGTCAGTACATCTCCTAAGTAGTCTTTTTTTTTTTTTTTTTAATTCCTTCATCCAGTAACATGAACTGAAAGGCAAATATATCTGAGATCTCTAAGTGCTTTATCCTTTCCTCTTGAAAGGGAGCACACTGAGAAATAATTCTGATTATAGCTATGTTAGTGCTATCAGGGTTATTCTGTGTTGGTTAAGTCATGCCTTTCGTTAGAGATAAAGGTTTACTAAATTTTATGGGCTTTCTTAACAGGTACCAAAGAGATTTTGTTAATTGCCTACATGCTTGGCTTAAAAGCTAAAGAAGGGTAGTTACTCAGAAACAAGATTGGTAATTAGGCCTTACTTCCAAGCAAATCTGGATGCTATTTGATAAAAAGACTGACAATGAACTACAGCCTCTTTTGTTGCTTTACTGTAATTAGAAGTCAGCTCTTTAACACAGGTTACACTGATTTATATAAACAACCATACTGAAGTTAGAAGGAATTTTGTTAATCTAACAGTAGACCCTCCTATAGAATAACTGATATATGGCATGAGCAGTGTAAGTGTATAATAAAAAGTCAGAGTATGTTGAACCAGCATAATTGCAAGGAAAAAAAGAGCATTTTTCAGTCTTTCTGGAAATTTGAGAGAATCAGGACTCACATTTTCACAGTACTCAATAGGAGCAGAATTTCATGAGTCAATTGGCCTAGTGTCAAAGTTAATGGTCATTCTGGCCTTCACACTATCAAATAGTATAACCTGTGAGTTACTGACAAAGATTTTGGCAAAAATAGCAAAGCAGCTATGGTGAAAATTATTCTTCCTTTAATCACTTATTCCTAGTTTGTGAATAACTCCATCGAACTTGGTAGGGCTATCTTTACTTATTAATAGGGTTTATATTGGTATTGTATGTAGATACTTCCTAAGGATTAATGGGTTTTAACTTAGTGGTACCACTGTGAGGCAGAAAAATCTCATTGTTTCCAGTCTACCAACTGACACTAAGCAAATTTATGTACTGATTTGTGTAACGTAGTGTAAGATTACCTTGGGTTTTTCCACTCCCACCTCTCAGGTGGGCTCATCCTAGAAACTTATGTTCCAAAGATTCACACCCGAAATCCGTGTTCTGAACTTTGTGCCCATTCAGAACTCCCTCCCACCCCAACAAAAAGAAAACCCAAGGCAAACAAAAAACCCAAACAAAACACCCCAAGCCACAAACCAGCTTTGGAAAAGTCATTACAGAAAAAATATTTCATACAGACAACTGAGTTCCTTTTCTCCCAAAGGGTGATTATATGTAATGATAGAGTAGAGCTGAGGTTTAGAAATTTGGTTTAATAGATGTTAAACTAATAATTTAATGCAGTCAATTTTGTTGCTTGTTGTTTGAAGTCAGAAAGGTGGTCAGAGTCTCTTTCCAGACATTCCTTGTCTTGATAAATTTTCTGAAATAACAGCTGATGAGAATACTTATATCTTGAATAACGTCATTATTGTTTAACTATAATTTTCTATTTTTATCATCATTTGTTGTTTGTTTCTTACATTATAGATGTACCTGATGTAAATTGCAGAAGATAGCATTTTAAACTCTTTTACCCTCAATTGTCTTCTCAATACATGTAAGATCATGAAAACACCCTGCAGTACCCAAATTAACTTCGCAAGGGTTAAGCAGCAATTCCCTTGGTGACAATGTTCACATTGTGAGATGCATTGACACACATGTTTTGTCTATCAAGCCAAAAGAGTATCCCATTTAGGGCTTTCCCCCACAGTAATCAAGGCTGAAGACAGTAAAACAGCATTCCCTTCAGAGGATGCAGCAACAAAATGAACTCAACATTTGTTAAAGACTAAGCTCTGCTACTGGTTCCTTTTTGCACTATATTGTAGTGTGACTTCAGTTTCCTACAGCGAAGGCAGCCAAGTTAAAAAGTACAAGACTGCAGAATAATTTAACAAAAATGTGCTGCTTTGCATAAAGCCCATGAGTTTCAGACTTTTTGCTGGTCAAAGCTGGCCTATTGACCCTTGTCCACTCTGACTGAGTAAACCTGCAGGTCTTTGCTAAGGTATGCTTTCAGCAGGAAAGGTCTCGGGCTCTAATTAAATACAGAAGGCATGCAAATAACCTTTCCAGATGTTTTAGTTAGTCTAACTAATATCAATCTGAGCCTAATGTCTTCCTTTATTAATGAGGTGAAAGAATTGTTGTGAAAATACTCAAGTTTTTGAAAATGGTGTTAAAACCTGGTATTTGGTTTCCTCTTCTGATTTATACTAATTTTTTTCTTTTATTTACAGCAAAACCTATTTTGCCTACAGGAAGCATTTCGGCTGCCTTTTCCTGTAAAGAAATTGGCTGGCATAAAAGCAAATAGCCTGTGGATTTGGCAAGATGCAGAAAGACTGTAATTAGCTTCAAAAGACTTCTCTTACATTTGCAGTAGACTATTGTATTATGCCTCTAGTTGAGGGGCATGAATAGTAATCTCACTTTTATGCACCTTGGGATGTCTTGCTGGATACCTCTCAAAGTTTTACCAAGCAAATAAAACCAAGGCAAACAAAACAAGGTGTGTTCACAACTTTGTTTTAAAATATCATAGGCATATTTTTACTAAGGACACAGTTTTGATAGCCTCTTCTTTGTAGAATTCTCATGTGTTCTGGTGATTTTATAAATGCAAATTTTTTAAGGTTGCTTTGCGTTTGTTGTTTTTTTTTTTTTTTTCCCTTCAGAATTCTTAACCTTTTCATACTTTCAGTGTATTTTTAAATTATTGCAAAAATTCCCCTTCCTTCTCCGGTGGCTAAGCAGGAAGCCAGCAGGATACCAATCCTGCTTACTCACGGAAATTAAAAACAAAACAATAGGTAAGAAAAATAAAGAAATACGACAAACAAGAGACTCTATATTTTCTGTTAAGCTTAATGTGTTGTGCACTGGTTATTCAATGAGAGCTTAAAGTATTGAAACTTCCACAGGAGAGTTTCTGCATAACTGGGCTCCTGGCTATTTCAATGACTGCAACCGAAACATGGTGCCAACTACTAGTCCTGCCTGTGTGTCCAAAATACAGGTAAAAAAGCAATAAGTCAGCAATGGTAGCCTTGCAGCCCAGACATGAGTCCATGTTTCAGGTGTGATAGCTTTTGGAGTTGGTCTGTTTATTAATGCCAGCGTTTATGGGATTCACCAGGCAGGCACAGGTTATGTCAGGCTGTCTGGACTTGTGTGTTCATGTACCCTCAATGTGTCTCACTATCCTGTCAAGTCTTTTCTGAGGTGCTTGGACTACCGTGCATCCTTCTCCCAATCAGAACTGCAGTGTGTTCCAGAACACTGTCCTTTGACTGCACCAGCCCAGACAAGGACATGACTAACTCCCCTTAACCTGCTTATGCTGTTACAGATTATTCTAGTGAGAAAGACATGGGGAAAGTATGTTTCCATCTTGTTTTCTCTTTCTTCTAATGATGCAATTATGTGATCGAGTTGCCTGTTTCCCCTTGAATCAAAATATAGCTCATTAGGATGTCTATTTGAGACATCTTCTTATGCAATTATTTAATTTCATTTATTTAACTTGTAACCCACCCCTTCTTCAAAAACTTTGATTCCAAGTCCTCAATCTCATATTTTTCTCCAAAGCTGCATATCTTTTATTCTCTTAAATTTTTGTTTGTAAGTTCGTATGATTTGAGACATATCAATTCAACATCTTCTCTCAACACTTTGGGATAAATAGACTTCTCCACTTGCCACTGACGTGTGTGTGAATAACACATGATTGAACTCCATTGATTTTTCATAAAAGTTTAATAAGCTGATACAGGTCAAAAGCATTGCAAAATTTGTAATAAATTCCTGTGGTGATCTGAACAAGACTTAGTGGGGAGAGCTGACACCAGAGGAATTGAAATACATGCTGAATTACATGGACATAAAATTACAAGGACTTGAAACGTTTTGGTTAGTCATTTTGTATATTGTACTTCAAATTATGAAATTCATAGCATTGCACAGCTCTCTTTGTTTATGTTCTGGGTTTGTTTGCAGGTGATTTGCACATAACTGCTTTAGCAGGCAACAGATCTCAGAAAAATACTCTAATCACTTCTGCAAAAACGGAAGCCTCACATTTACATGTTAGCCCACTTTTCACTCTAATAGTTGACTAACATTGCATTAATGCCTTCAAATCAGGTGGGGCTCCAGCTGTGCTGCAGTTTTTAATCAGGTCTGGGCAGAACTGTCTAATAAGTTCCTTGAGCTGATTGCAGTACGAGTTAGCTGATGTTTAAAAGTTGTCGGGGAAAAAAAGTGCAGAGTTGGTGGTACAACAGTTATAGATATCCTCTGGGCTTTCAATACAGAAAACACCACTGCAAAAACCCTCAGTAGCTCTTCCAAGAGCTTGAAGGTTTTCCCAGGCCTCATCCCCCCACTCTGTGCCAGTCTAGGAGCTGTGACCACCAGTGAGGGAAGGTGAGGAAAGCCTTGTGCAGCACACTGCTAGTGTTGTGCTTGTGGCTGCAGGCCAGACTTGCAGGCTGAAGATCAGGTCAGTCCGAGGAGTTGTCCCTCAGGACACAAATCTTTCGTGAGCAGCAAAACCCTTTTATGGCTTAACTTTGTTCCTTGAGAGTGCAAACTGCGAAGGAAAAGGATGTTTATTGCATACACAGTCACCATTCCCACCAAGGAGAGGCTGCATCTAGGGTGGGCACAGCTCCCTTCTGAGGGCTGTGCCACTTTACCTTGCAACTGCATCGTGTAGGTGTGGGTCCTGAGTACCTCTGGTGTGTGCTGTATTCCTCCTGAATGCACTAAGAGTAGAATGCAGTGCAAGCAAGTCATCCTGTTCAGTGCAGTCCTCAGGTCAGCATTATCAAATGAGGTCTCAGGTATAAGATATGATAAAATCCTTCCTATTATTAGCTGATGTTTTCATGTTGCATGCACTACATAGATGGCTTCATGAAAAGGTGTAGAATTTTCTTTTAAATTCAAAATCACAAAATATGGCTTGTTGAGAACAGTGGTAAATTTTGGCCACAGGTTTTGTGGCATGGGGCAGTATCCTCTTAAAGATAACAAAAATGCCAACTTTCATATGGATCTGATACACTGAAAAACAAGCTTTGTGCTCCTTTGCTATCTGGGCAGTATAAGAGCAGAGAATTCAGTGCATGAATCCAAAACCCTCTGGAAAACATTCTTTATGGGTCCAATAAAGTCCTCTAGCTAGTTCAGTGTTTGTTGTTAACACCAAAGGTATCTGAATATTCCTTAATATACTGAAACGTCCTAGAGGATTGCTAGTAAGAATTGTTTGTTTCCTGGTATGGCATATAGTTCTTAAAGGTTCCTCTCTATTATCATCTTCATTGCTGTCCTAGAGATGAAAAACCAGGCAATTCCCTATTTGCTTTATGTGCTGCCTCAGTGCAACAGCTGTGTTCCAGCGTGATGCACTCAAAGTGTCAAGTATGAACCTGAAACTGGGGGGAGGATTCTGCAGGAGCTATAAATTCCCTCTTCCCCAGAGGTTATTTCTGCACTCACCCTTAGTGTGTAGAACTTATTTCTGTGCTTGGGTTAATGTTTAGGTTTTCTTTGTAGGTCATCTTTTATTCTAAAAACTAAATTGAAATCCTTCTGTTGATCTATTAAATTTCAGGGTTCTGTATACTCTACAATATGTTTAAGAGAGGAGGATATTCTTTTTTGAATTATAGTTGTTCAAGTGAAATCGTTGTTTTCTTGATAACCTTTCCTGTCAGTGCCTTCAGAAAGGCAGTCCAGCAGTCACTTAGGTGCTGATATTTTATGATTAGTATCTTAGAATTAAAATACATTTTCATATAATTTTAATTTATCCAGTGTGTAAGCCAGGCTATAGATCTTTGCACAGTGTCTGTTGCTCCTAAGACACTGTAATTTGTAAGTTCCTCAGCATCTGATCTGTTCCGCATTTCCTTCACACAGATGTGTCTAGATGTTGCCGTTTGTGTTTATTCTGATAGAGAATATTTATGTCAAGATTAGGACCTGGAGATGATTAGCAGGTTTCAAAAGTCAGCACACCAGAGAGAATGATCTTTTAGATAGCCAAGGTGGCTCACCAAGCAAAAAGCATCTTCTGAGCTGGGGATGGACAGAGGAAAGGGGTATAGAGGATAGGACTGCTGTCTGCTGGTGGGTGGATGGCACAGGTCTTGACTGCAGCTTCCTGCCTTTGCTGCAGCTCTGCTGGAGGGTGTAGCTGGAGGGCCAATGTCCTATGCTGAATACTGGACAAGGTAGGATACAAATCCAGTTTATTTTCCATTTCTGTTCTGCAATGCCAAAATTACTCTGAAAATTTCCTCCAAGTCACTCAGGTTGGATAGGTTCTGTGTGCTGGTTTTTCCTCCCCTTGCCTTAGCTGTAAAGGGTGGGTTCATCCAGATGAAATATTTTTGGGACCTACCGGGAAAACTGTATATATGTGAAACTGCTTTTTTTTCAGGTCTGTTATATGGCACTTGATTTTAGACATAAGCAAAGTTATTTTTATGAGGCCTGTTCTACCCTTTGAAAATTAAGCACTTTTTTTGTTTTCTTGGCTACATTTTCTTATGAATCTCTTAATCTGCTAATGTGTGATACTTTTTTCCTTCTCTGCAAAGACTTGTGACTTTTCAAATGTGTTTGAGTAGCATTTACCCCCTCTCTCTAGTAATGTTATGACTACTTATGTTTTATGCTTCTGAAGGATTCAGCACTGTGGGAAAATATATAGAAAGCTGAGTAGAAAAGAAATAGAAGAATATTAATGTATTCAAATGAAGGGAAATAAAAATTGAACCCAGACTCACATTTGCCTGTAAATTATTAGAATGTGTACAAGTATAATTTAATAGAAAGTAACTTTACTGTAGCTTAGTAATGATGTACTTTGTTCTGCATGCAAACAGTAAGAAACATGGTGTGTTAGGCAGGGAAAACAGTGTTTCTTACTTGTTATATTAGACCACTGGAAAATAGTAATGTAAGGAATCTTACAGATAAAACCAGAAAAAATAATTTGGCATTCATAAAGTTGGCTTATTTATGTATAAATAGAACCAGAGATGCAGTTAACTCCAAACATTCAGGAAACTGTTGTGATGGGTTGAATAAATCCCCAAAACTTAGATTTAGGCCTTAGTTTAGTTAGGCCTGAAACCAAATGTAGCAGGCCTCAGTTTTTGGGCCATGGGGCACTCCGTAGATTCAGAGGGGCAAGTATCACCTGACTTAAGCAACCAAAGAGGTATTTCATATCATCTGACGTCAAGTTGAGTATAAATCTAGTGGGGGAGGTACCTTCGCTCTCTTGCCCTCCCTCTCTCCGTGTGGTGTGGTGGGGAGGACTCCCTGTTGCTGCTCCCAGAGCGACAGGCCTGGCCACTTCCCTGCCGAGATGCCCACAGCAGTCCTGGTCTCTGGGAAGTAAATACTTTTGTTTGATATTACTTTGCTGGGTGCTCTTTCAGAGAAATGTGTTTAGTTTTGCTTTGTGTGGGTTTTGGGTGGTGGAATCTGTGTGTTATTGGGGTGGACAGCTCTGGATGAAGTTATTGTTGTTTTTTCTTATATTTGTACGTATATGTATTGTAACTTTCCTGTAAATATATGTATATAGCTTTTTCCAGTTTCAGTTTTTTTTCCTTCCCTCCTTTCACTGGGACTGCGCGGGTCTTGGGGAGGTTTGGCATTTTGCCAAGGTCGAACCCACGACAACTGTAAACGCTGATTTCTGTTGGAGGCTTCTGCATTATCTTCTTGTGTCTTGTTTGTCTTCTCTGCCCTCCCTGCTCTGTTCCTCCCTTTTCCCATGTCCCTCCTCAGCAGTTCTTGCTCCCAATGCCTTGCCTCAGGTCTGCTCAGCCACCCATTGAGGTGGACCCCAATGCCAGCACATGGCACTGACTTTCACGAGGCTGTCTGAAGGTGGAGGGACTCCAGGAGCTACCAAGGTGAGGACTGTCAACACCAGCAATGTTGGGCTGTTACCATTTTCACAGCAGCCTTGTGGCCCAGTGTAGCCTCCAGTGCTCTGGGCAGGGACAGAGGACACCCTGAGAGGCTGCAAGAGACCCCCACGCACCATCAGCACACTCCATACACATAGTGGGAATGACCAGAGAGAGTTGTTGAGGAGCCGTGACCTGTGTGCCAAAGAGCCGCCTCTCAGCAGTGGGAGCTACAGGAGCACAGAGAGCCTGGACTTCATGGAAAGCAGTATGTATGTAGAAATAGGTTGTGTCTTCTCTGGTGGGAGAAATGTCATGGTGTTGAGCAAGGAGGAGGGGAAAGTCCCTGAGGAGGGGCCTTGGCTCAGCTGTGGGGATGCTCATGGGAACTTCAGCCAAGTGCTTTAAAATTAAATGTACGCTTGTTTCCTGTCTAGGAAGAGCTGTGCCCTTAGGAAACGGGCAGTGCTTTGAATGTAGAGGGCTGGTGTCTAAGCTAACTTCTGTGGTGCCAGAAAAGGAGGAGCCCAGTGAGCATGGGGCTTAGGAAAGGGAGTGCAGCTGAAGCATTTGTGTATCTTACTATTGTTTTTGACAATAATTGTGTTTGAAGTACTTCAAATGAAATCAATGAAAAATGCATGAATAGGAGGGGAAGATTTACATTTTGGCCATAAAAACAATTTGGATTAAGCTTTGAAGCTTTCACCTCTTTATGTTAGGCTCTGTAGCCACAAAGAACAACTAAATAGCTATAATTAATTTTTATTTCCCTTTTGCCATGTAATTTTCATGGTCACTTGCTTGTCAGGGTATGGGCACTAGTCTGTGAAGTGATGGGCACCTTTCTTCATTCAACCCCTGTGCAGAACTCCCTTCTGCCACCAGGCTTTGAGCCTGGGTGGCAGGTGCTCTTGGGCTTCTGCTATGATGCCTGCTGTGAGAGTCTTGATGTCTTGCAAGGTCTGTTAGGAGAAAAAAAGGATTTGTTTGTCACTGAAAACAGAAGTGAGAAAATATCAAAATATGAGAAAGCTTGTAAGACTATCTGAAAGAGGAAGGTTCAGATACAGCATTCATGGTTACTGATATTTCTAAGAGCTCTCCATCCATGATCTGGTTTCTACTTTGTTTATGCTAGAGAAGTGACAGCAGCAGAGTGTCATGTGTCTGAAATTTGCCTTCGTGAATGTTGCTTGGCCTTAGTTTTTCTGAAAGATGTTTGAGGAATGCGCTTTGTTCTCATTTTCCTTCAGTTGATTTTCATTTGTGAGGAATTTTTTCTTTTCTCTCTTTTTTCCCCCTTTTCTGTTTGCTTCCAGATTATAATTCTCTTTTCTCCTTTCTGTCTTTATTTTGCTGCAGGTACTTTGTTTTAAATTTTTGTAATTTCTCTTCTGTTATGTTCCAGTGCCTATGCTGATTTTGACCATTGACCATTGAAATATCCCTTCCCAAAACACACATGCCTTCATAACCTGATATACTTTGTAGACATATAAACTCATTGATTTTTGGTGTAGTTTTGGCACTCATGCAAGTAAACAGACAGAGGAGACCTACGTATTCTGTGTGAACAGTGAAACGCAGCCCTTATAACAGAGAAATTATCAGAGCAATTATAAATTTATATGCTCTGATATATTAAAGTAATTTATTTGTACCAACATTACCTGTGTTGCCAGGTGATTGGTATTACTGTCTGCACTGACTATAGTGTCATAATACCATGAAAAAGCGTGATGCAGATGATCAGATAGTTTTTCTTAAAAAATTTGAAAGAGGGTGGAAGTCCTTTCTTTTTAAGGGGTTTTCCCCCCTCATCTTTCTGTAAATAATCTCTATTAGTAATTTAACACATAGCTTACTAGTATGGTGTGTGTTGTGTGACATGAAATGAGTAACTAAAAAGATTAAATTTTCATTTTGTTAAGTTTCTCCATAGGTTGCCAGCAGTAAAGAGAGATTGGTGGTAGTGTGAGAGGAATATAATGAGTGTGCATCTCACTGTTTTGGAGGGGTTTTTGATACGCCACTGCAAATGTGAGCAGTGTGTTTAAAATTAGGGAAATTTTTTGAAATTAATTCTGTTGTTTGCTGGCAGTTTTAAGGAGGAGCTGGTTGCATGCAGCATTTCAGTGTGACTGCAGAGGAATGATGCCCTTGCAGTGTGTGCAGGAGCTCAGGCCAGAAAGCAGGTATGCATCAGCACTCCCCTCCTTCCCAGCTACATGTACCCTGGCACAATAATCCATGCAGTGGATTAGAATGTATTAGTTTGTGACTGAGAAATAACTTCTTAGGTATATTGATATTTATCAGTAACTACAGCTTTCTGTCCCTAGTGAACACGTATTTCTATGAAATTAAAAATCCCCCTAAACCTAAATGAAACAACAGCGACAAAAACAACAGAAAATCTCACTCAAACTCATATAATGTAAATAAGTTGAAAAACCCACAAAACTTATACTGAGAGCCTTCTGGCTATTGATATGTTTTGGAGTAATACATTCTCCAAGATATGGCACTGCTATGATGTATTAAACTAATATATCATAAGAGTGTCATAGCTTTGATGATGTATTAATGTAATACATCGTTAAGGTGACATAGCTCTTATGATGCATTACTCAAAACATTACCAACTGGTTGGGTTAGCACACAAGCATCTGTGTGTATGAAGTAGTTTCTATACCTAAAACTACTGTGCAACTTGAAAGAATCTTGCATGTGCAAGAACAAGTTAGGAAGATCTGAAAGTCAGGGGCTGCTGAAGACAGGGTTGAGCTGGATGAGACCAAAAAATTGAGGCCAGAGCTGTGTGCTTGCAAAGTCTCTGTCTGAATGCACAGAAAACACGAGGAGGGGAGGAGAGACTGCCTTTATTTGGAGCCAATGACAAGTTTTCATTCCCTCTCAGAGAGTACAATAATATGTGCTTTATTACATGAACAAGTTCAGCATTTTTCAGAAATATCCTGACATGTTTTTTTGCGAGGCATTTTTTTTTTTTTTTCAATTTGATATTATATTTTCAGGGGAAATTAGGTTGAAGAGGTTTTATGCCGACATAAAATCTCTTTTGTCTTAGCTTTTATTCATCAATTTTATTCATCAGTTTCTGGTTTCAGCTATTTCTGGTTTCAGAAAGGAAAGTAGGGTGAGTTCTGGTAAGCAGTGACCGTCTTTAAACAAGATTTGCTTTTACCACATTCCAGGCATACCCAGTTTTGGAAAGCTTTGGAGAAGGTTTCTGATGCAAACTGGTAAATCCCCCTCAGCCCAAACTGAATATTAAACTTGAACAAAAGGTGTTACAAAGCACATAAACACTGGTGATAAATAGTCATCTCCTTGTTTTCCAGCAAAAAAGACTATATGTGTTAAGTGTGTGTTTATCCTTGTGAACTTTCTGTCTTGCCTTCTTTAAATTGCCTTTGTCATAGTGTTATGCATGTTATTGACTGTGTGTATGCCCTTGAGTGGACAATATTTGTTGCCTGGTTTTGTTGAAAATTCAGATCACAATTGCTCCGTTTTTGCCATGGTACATATTTTCTAAATTTAAATGTTGCTGTGTAAGGAATCTCTTGGTTGGTTGTTTTTTGTTTGTTTTGTTTTGTTTGTTTTGTTTGTTGGTTTTCTTTTTGGCATTCATATAGCTGAGTGCAAGGTTTGCCCATTTCTGATTCTTTTTTTCCCCTCTACCATGTTTAGAAAGAGAAGGATGCAGACCCAGATGTAAATAACATTCCTTGCTGAATCTATGGAGAGAAAAGTGTGGTAATATTTGCAGGTACTGAAAAACAACCTTTCCAGTATGAAATGTCTTTTGTTCTTTATGATGAGACCATACAGTATCCAGTAAAAAAGTTGCATTTCTTAGGTTTCACTCCACACAGTATTTACATAACTACCCACTGTTTTACATCACAGTGTCTTGAACACTAGATGGCATTGGTATTGTTAGTGTAAGTGGGGAGGAGATGGAGAATGCTCAAACCTGCTCTGTTCAGTGGCCCCCATCTTCCTTCCTGCCATTCAAGAAGCCTAACCAGACAAGAAAATCCTCAAGTTCACAGAGTTAGGACCATTCCAAGTGCTGAATTTTCAGGTATCTTCACTGACAGCTGCACAGTCACTGCAAAAATGACTCAATCTACACAGCAGATTCCTACTGCTGGGCAGTTTTGAATGGACGGTGCAGGGCTGAAATTGCAACTGCAGCAACCCCAGACATGGACTTGCCAGCTACTGTGTCATACATTCCCAGTGCTTAGCAGACTGCATTTTGTCTTGTAGGGTTTTTCTGGGAGTTGTTTTTGTTTGTTTTGGTTTTTTTTTTTTGTATTCTGATAATCTCTGTAATATTTATTGCAATGGTAAATTTCTGATCCTGTCACCACTCTTGCTTATAGCAATTAACAGAAATTATTATGCTAGTGAGTATTCTAGCCATCTCTCATAAGAAGCAGCGGCAGGTATAGTTGGTATTACCATCTAGGGATTTTAAAACAGGTATGTACATATAGGTTTCTATCCTTTTCAGGCCAATGGAACAGTGTTTTGCAGCATGAAAGCTGATATTGGAACGTCATGTTGCTGTCCTTTGATAGTGCTGATATGACCTTGGCTATGTGTAACATTTTATTATAGGCTTATTTATGAAAGCCTAAATGGAGAGCTTGAAGAAAATATTGTGAAGATGGTTGTGAGAAGTAATGTCTTGGAAAAAAAATTATGATGAGGAAAGTTATGTTTAAGATATACTCCTAAATTTTTTATTTTCATCCATCACTCTTGATATTTGAAATTGGGATTCCAATAGTGTTTTCCAGCCTCAGGACTAGAACTGTGCTCTGGCTGGTACATGAGCTTCATGCCCTCCTCCCTTTGGTGATTTTCAACCTCTCTGAACACAAAAAACACTCACTGCTAAGGCAAGGTCATAGAAAAACTGATAGAAATGATTTGACATTACATGTTGCTTCTTCACTCAACTTACTTCCTGTCGCATCAGCCAGAGCTGGAACATGAGAACACTGTTCTTGGTGTTTGAAAGGCACTGTTTTGAAGAGCTGTAAGAGCTGTGCTCATTACTTTACCCTTTACTACATCATACGCCACCAGTCACAGATTGATTCAGTCCATATGGGTGTGTTTGAAATGTCCTTCTGAAAGAGAGGTTCTTCTCTGAGGAATTAGTGAATGTGAAGCAAGTGGGGGCCCTCTCCAAGAGTTCTGTATATTTCTGTATCACATTTTATTCATCAGGAAACCTTTCATAGAATCAAAGAAGAGAGGACACTCATTCTTACCTGTATTTGAAAGAGGAAGTCCAAAGCAGATATGTTTCTACATTTATCTCTTTCTGTAAGGAAAGTTGGAAACTGTGTTTCAGGACCCTGTCTTCTCTTCAACAGATGGATTTAGTTCCTATGTTGTCAACACATTTGCTTTAATGCTGTAAAATAATCCATTACCTTTCAGTCTGGTTTCACAGGCCTAATGTTTCTAAAACGTTTGCTGTGTGGTGACTTCCTTCCCTCCCATGGGGAAGGACAGCTGGGAGCAGTCATGGCCCACTCACTGTCCTGCCCAGCACGGGCAAGGGAAGCCAGGCAGTCTCCTGAGGGGATGTTTCAAAGCTGAGGAGATGGGGTGGAGGGAAGAGTCTGATGGCCTCTGACTACTGCCTTGGAGATGTACCTGTAGTAATGAAATAGCTTAGTAATAGTAGTGAAGCACAAGCTTCTAGTAACTTTATAGGGGACATTATCTTGCTTTTGGAAACAGTATGTTTCAATGCATTTGTCTGGCTCCATTGCAATGCTGAAAGGGATCTGGAGTGTAAATTCTTAAAAGTCAGTGAAACTCTCAGAACTTTCATCATAATAATATGATGTGGGGTCCCAGAAAGTTTTGTAATGTAATTTACTGATGTCAGTGCTGGTTATGCATGCAAATGACCTAAATATTGTTGCAACTCATGATCTCCCTCCTCTCTTAAATTATGTGCATAACTAGAAACTGCCATGTATCCCTCTTTGAAAAGAGATGCTAATCTTGGAAATCAAAATAGTTTTTTAATATATTAGCTTCACAAGAAATTCCTTATGACTATAACCACTGACCCAATGAGCCAAGTACCTCCATCAAATGTTTCACTTAATGATGTCTTTTATTACAGTTCAGCAACCCAATTGACTGAGTAGCTGCATGGTGAGCTAAGTGTCTCTGAAAGCTCAGCAGTAAAACTTTTTGCACATCAAGTGCTGTGAAAATGTTCCCCCATGATTTGAGTAGACATTTTTTTTTAGTGTAGTTTAGAAGAAATTACACTGTAGCAAAAAAAATCAGGAGAGTCAGCGGCCATCAACCTACAAGTAATAATCAAAGATCAGTGTGATTGAAACAGGTTTTACAACATGCTGATATGTTGATACCAGCAAGCACTTCTCTGTGATCAGAACTTCAACAGCAAAACCAGAACGAGACCCATTTCTAACCTAATTGCCTTTTTTTTTTTTTTTCCCCCTTCAAATGACTTCATTCAATCCTCCCTCTTGGCTCTTACAGAAAGATGCACTCTTGTGTGGATTAGCTTGAGGAGTTTACATTTTGAAGTGTGTCAGTGAACAAAAACCAAATAAACTATGTTGTGTGAATGGGGTATGGAAATAAACTTCTGTGTAATAAAGTGGGTTGATTGCCCTGAGTCATTCTCAGCTTCTTTGCTTGCTCAAATTGGAATTAATTACTTTTTTTCACTTCTACTGGGGTCTTCCATGGCTTCTCATAAAGTCTTACCTTTCAGCTTTTCCATCTTTACTGATCTGTGCAACAGGTGTGCTTGGTTACCTTTTGGCAGCTCACACTCTAAAAGGAGAAAGATTTCAATCAGTGATGTCTTGTTTGTTGTACCCATCCTACATGTGCCACGTAAGTGCTGCTTGTAATCCAGCCGGGGCTGAGGCACAGAGATCCTTTTGTGGTTTCTGAGGTAGATGGTGCCTAGAAGAAAGAGGCATGGGAACAGTCAGAAACTCAAGGTTTTTATTTCAAGGAAAGTTCCAATCCTTAAGATCAGTTTTGTAACACAAGCTCAGCTTCTTGGAAAAGGCCCCACTTAGTTTTATGTTAATAAAAGATGTGTATTTGGCTTTATGTCAGAAACAGGAATTCAGAGAGTCTGAAAAACCTTTGAAGACTGTTACAGCTGTAATTGGTGTGTTTTGTCTTGGGTGGAGAATTTGAAAGGTTTATTTCGAGAATATATACTCTTAAGGGCAGGAACTGTTACTCATCTGTGTTTGGAAAGCAGCACCAACACAGTCTGGATAACAACAATACTACAGAAGTTTGATAGAACAATTAAAGAGTGGAAATGATGACCTAAGGGAAGAACACTTAACTTAGCACGCCAATGACCGCACATCATGTGTTTGGAGAAACCTAAGGGGAGAGAGAGAGCAAGAGAGTTGTTAGAGAGACTAATACTCTCAGAAGAAACTATCTGCTTACATTTCATAGAAATTATATCAAATAACTTGAAGAAAAATCCTTTGAAACTGAAAGAGGGAATTTGTCCTCATTTGTGTTTTCTCCCAGGAGAGCTTGCCTCGTTCTTTCGTTCTGTCTCTTTCCTTCCTAAGTACTTTGGGACAGGGAGACTCTATCAATAAAACACCATCTCCAAAGCCACTTTATTTGTGAATGCCAGGAGACGTGCACAAAAGCTGCCTGGTAAATCCAGTCTCCCAATGCTGCCCTTCCAGAGCAGCCTGAGTGCTCTTGAGCCAGCCAGTCTTCCTCCAGGGTGGATGTACCAGAACACATCACATCCTGACACTATTTATCAGATATTTTTTGTGTTTGTTACAGGTTTCAAATGTTACTGTGGCAGTCATGTTTCTGGAACAGCACAGGATGTAGGTCAGCCTTGGCTGTGTGATACAGGTGGGAAGATCAAGGCAGCACATCCTGGGGATTTTCAGAGCTTATGGGGGAGTTTGTGATTGAAGAGAATTAGGGATTCTCGGGTTGTCTACTCTGCATCTCCAGGAAGCAACTCTCATACAAGCTGAACTACAGAGCTCATGACTGACAGACCTAGAACAGAACTTTATATCTATCTATCTATCTATCTATCTATCTATCTATCTATCTATCTATCTATCTATCTATCTATCTATCTTTTAATAAAGAAAAAAGGGAGAGAATTTATGCTCTTTTATCTATCTCCTGGGACATGTCAAATATGTCTGCTCATATGCTTTTTTCTAAATTAGTTCTTTAAACTACAAACAAATTATCATTTTCTTCTTGGCTAAATTAGTTCATATTGTGTTACTTACAGCTTTCATGAGAAGGCATTAAAACAAAGCAGAACAACTACAAAGTAACTACCAGGAAGAAAACAAGGGTTTTCTAGTGTCCTTGGCCTCGATATTATCACCCGAAAGTGATCACTTCCTTTCTGGAGGTTTTTTCTTGTTTTGTGTATATTACTGCTGTGTGTAGTTGTTCACATGAGATCAACCTTCTAACATTGCCAAAACATAAATTAAAAAATTAAGTGAGAAGTAAGTTGGGGTGAAGCTAATAGCATGAGTACAGAGATCCTTTAATAAATCAATTATAGTATAAATATCTGAAAATATCTGTTATTAAAATTCTGTTATTTTCTTCACAGCTCCCTTAGTCAATAAATGGGCAATGATTCTGTGTTACTACTTCTAAGTATATTAAGGGGTGAACACAGTTCTAGACCAGCAGATAATCTCTAAATCTCCCTCCTCTCGATTTCCAGGCTGGCAGCTGCTGACACTGATGTGCTGTGCCCTCACACTGGGACCATCAGTGCTTGCTTGCAGCGGGTTCCCCTGTTGCCTCCTTGGAGTTGTTTCTTCATCCTGAACAAAACATTACTGAGACACCATTGATGCTGCTCCATTGGACTTTCTCAGGGCTCTGGCCCACCAGGTGAGGTACCAGCTAGTTTTTCTGACAGCAAAGAAAGGTATCTTAAAGGTGTCACCACAGAAAGTACAGTGGGTTTTCTTTTTAGCTTTGTTTTTACTTTTCCTGCAGGATGCCTAAGGGGTAAAGTTGGGTCAAAGTTTAATACATAAAAAACCACCTCAAACCCTCTTCCCCCACCCCCTTTGCTCTTTTTGGCAGCAACTGTTTTCTTAGTTATGTTGAATAGTGCTAAGTGTGATGTTGGCAAAAAAAGTCTGTCTTAAAATTAATCCTAGCTCTGATACCACTCCTCTGTTTAGATTCTACTATTAATACATTTGTGCTGTTATTGAACTAAAATTCCTGTATGTTTCCTATTTTCTCTCTGAAAACAATGTTTGGTAAGAACTGTTGATTTAGGTCTGTGGAGCTGGTCAGTGTAAGCCAAGACACAGCGAACTGACTGGTGACCTTGTCTTGCTTTTGGCAGGGGTTTCTTCAGCCTGGTGTGACCAGGTCCAGCAGTCGCTTTCCTGTTTTGACATTTGTGGTCACTTTGCTGCTTCAGACATGTGGACAATATTATGTCCTTGACTTTTCCCACTCTCCAACATATAAGAAACTCTTTTGAAATTATATGCTATGTTGCTATGTTGGTAAAGTTGATTTGCAAGTTTTGGTTTTGATACAAAGAAAAGGAAAATCAAAACAGAAATGAGTAACATGAATGGGAATGGAGGGAACCTGAGTGGTACAAAAGGAGTGGAAAGGCAGCAGGAGGCTCACATGAAGATCAAGGGTTGTCATTGGGGTGGTGTGGGGAACATGAGCTGGATTTTCAGTAATGCAAGTGAGCAGAGGAGGGAAAAAGACGTAAAGAAACAAAAATGGTGAAATGTGTACCAGCCTCACCTTCTCAGTGTCAGCACCTCCCTTAGCTTCAGTGTCTAAGATTCTGTATGCAAAGGCATGCAGGTCTTGGGGGGAGGTTGCAACTCCAAATCCAGATGTTGTGGGAATCATGGAAAAGTGGAAGTGAAGAACATTGCTGTGGAATATTTCAACTGAATTTGCAAAGTGAAAAAACAGTTTGGCATAGTTTGTGAGGCAGCTGCAGTGTTTGATTTTAAATAAAAGCATACTCCAATAATAGTCTTCTATTTACACAGCATGAGTTGAATGAATTGATTAAACATATTCGATCAATTGTTCCATGTCATGTTTTTTATCTTAAATTTATATACATTGTAAAGCTATATTTATTAAATGAAAATTAAACTGAATGTCACTTACTGTGACAGGTCCCTACAATACATACATGATAATTTATTCAGGCCTTGTTAATACTTCAAAGCAATGATAATAATCCAGCATATTTTATTTAGTTTTTTCCCTTTAGATTAAAAGTGAATCAAGATTAAATATTTATGAAACATAAATATCCTTGTGTCTCCTCTATGTGAATGTGCTTCCTTTTTATTTTACTTTCTTTTGGATCCATTCGTCCCCCATTATCTCTTTTGTTTTCTGCTGTAGTTTATGGACTGACCATAACAGACGTTTACAATACCCTGTATTTCTTACTGTGGAATCCAAACACAGGCAATGCTACAGACATACTCCCAATGCATAGTTGTAGTGTGCTGCTTTGCTGTAGGAAGCAGAGTACTTTGCAGAACTTCCCTTCTTTGATACATGTTGGTTCAGACCAAGTTGTAAAGAGTAGGAGAGCTGTAGTGATGTAGTGCAAAGTATAAACACAAAGTACTGACTCGAAAGGCCAGCCTTGTTTTTCTGCAATTCTGCACCAACACTCATCTGCTTACACCAGTGGAAGGACACCACTGTGAACAGGGATTGAGCCACGCAGATGACTGAAGCTCGGGGTCCCTCAGGGAGCACTGCCTCATAAAATATTTGCTATAGGAACAGAAATACTGGATGTTCAAGCATGCTTTAGGAATTCCCATAGGTGGCACACGGTGTGTGTGCAGGCGTCTGTAGGCATGCCAGCAGCTACAGAATGGCCGTCAGCAGTTTCTGTTGTACAAACAGTAGCTGTCCTTCCCACAGACATGCTTTATTCCCTTTGCTGCAGACTCTCTGTTTTACTACATAATTGCAACTGACAGCCTGGATTGGTAGTATCCCGCAAATGCTCAGCAGCATCAGTCACAGGGTGATTGATGTGAATACCACGCAGGGAGGCTCTTGCTCTGTGAAGGTTTTGGTTTGCAGGGCATGATGAGCAATTGGTGTCATGGGGAAGCATTCTGGCATGCTGATCTCAGAGTGAGAGGCATTTCACCCTTTTACAGGTGATCGCGAAGCATAGGGAGAGCAAGATGTGAATGGACAAAATTGTGACTCCAGTGCTATTTGTTTCAGCCTGTGTTTTATTAACAACTAACGGTAACACCTGTAGTCCTTACTAAGAGCTTAGTGTTCTGAGCTTTTGTGAATACGGGCAGCATCACGAGCCTGTGCCCCACCATCTTGCTTTACCTTGAGTTTGGATTATCCACTGGGGCATGAATAGGACATACATAACAGAAACCATCATAAGCCTCATAGTTGATGTAAGATTTAAAGAACTTACAGTGAATAGGAAACAGGGGTCAGGACCTTCTTGGGGCAATAGTGAAAACTGACCTAGTATTCCAAGTCCAAGCTTGCATTCCCGACTTCAAGATTGTCAATAGCATGGAGAGGATTTTGTTGTGTAGACGAGCAAAACCAACAGGTTTGCAAAGCATGTTTGCTGCACAGAACCTTTGCCTGGTCCCACCGATGCATACCAGACCAAATTATATCTATCAAATAGCTTCTAGTGCTGCTCTCTTTAGCTGAGATCCACTAGCATCAGGGTAGGCATGGCTATACTCCACCTGAGGGTCAGGTCACCTTTTGCCTTTATCTTTTAGCAAAAGTTTTTCTGTTGACAAGTTGCCCTGAGAAAATGAATCTTTTTTTTTTTTTACAGACTCAAGAGCAATTGAATTTGGTTGCCTGGCACAGAAGTATCTGGGCTCATGCCAGCATCAGAGGGTAAGATAGCTCTTGGATGTGATACCTCTAAAAGTTTATCTGCAATCTTCTTCCTTTGGTGTTAGTTTAATGTTCTTTGTCTGCCATTCCAAATTCTGGCAGATGCACCTATACAGAATTTTCCTGGAAAAAACCAGCAACCATATCAGAGAAAATAGAAATGTTGTTTGAATATTATGATGTATCTAGATTATGGGTTTCAAATGAGGGGTTAATATAAAGTGTTATTCAGTATTCCAGGAAATTGTCAAGATCACCAAGTATTGTACTGACTTGACCTGTGTTACATTGAACTCACTCTTTCCATGTTTCCAATAAAAACATAGAGCAGATTGTTCCAGAACCAATGTCAAACTCAGTTAAAAATAAATCCTCTCATAATTTAAACATATAGTGTATATACTAAATATATTGCCCCAAAGTATGTCTCTTGTAAGGAAAACTATCTAAAATTTATCAATCCTTAGGTTTCCCCTGGGTCTTCTGCAAAATCACGGTTTTCAGTTATGATTCCTAAAAGTTAAAATAATCCTTCTTCTCTTGGAAGTCACCTAATCCTCTGTGTCTTACTCTGTTTTTATTGCAACACTAAGCCAGATTTGTTTCATTCAAGAGCAGGATTTATAAATAACTAATTATAGCCCTGTTTTTTCCCCTTGAAGCATTAACATTTGGCACCTCAGAGAACAGCCCCTTTTAAACCACCAGACAGTTCAGGAGAAGCAGTGGACTCTGTCTCAAAACAGTAGGGTATTACTGACAAGCTCTCTTGGACCACTTCACCTCCTGCTCTCAGACCAGCAATCAGATGAGCCAGAGGGCAACTTTAGGAAAATATTTTTCTCTAGTAGCAGTAACATCTGTCTCCTTGGCAGCTTCTGCTGGCAGTTATGTTGGAAGCTGTGGGTTTGCCCCTGGCCCTGCAATGTATTTACATTGCTGAGAGGTTATCCCGAGCCCCACTGGATCCGGTTACCTGATTTTCTTTTGTTCTGTCATTTTCTCTCTCTGATGCTTTGGCTGCTTAACTCTTTATGGGTATTTGTAAAGTGAAAATTATGTGTGCAATATGAGATCAAAAGTATTAATTTCAATGTATTAAGTGTTTTTTTTTTTTTTTTTTAATTAGAGATTCAGCTTTTATGATCTGCTTTATCACTATTTATTTGCCTTCAGCCTAGGTAACTTCACCACTGCTACCTGTGCTTTTGAAGGTGTCATTCTCTACACCCGTGTCTTCCACTTGTATCAGGTTCTCTTTGGTGCTCTTATTTCTCCTGTATTTTACTCTCTTCTTCCGAGTAACTGATTTTTGTCTGGTGCTCCATTTCAGTGGAATAATGTTATTATAAAGACAATTATAAAGTAATCAGTATAGGCATATCAATATTTATTGAAATACTGAAAAAAAAAATAATTCCATTGGTGATGAGAAACTCCCGGCAAGAACTGACATGACAATATGTATTTCACCGATACAGTAAGAGAACTTCAACTTCAACAAGTAACTCACTGCACATTCTAAGAGTTGCATGGATTTAAATCCAAGGCAGCTGCAGAACATCTGTAATACAAATAGTCAGACTTTACAGATTGTCTGTTTACAAACACAGAACAACTATGATAAACCAGCCAAAGCCAAACCCTTTGAATTTTAGTCTGCTTTTAGTAATATATCCTGTAATCAATAAGGCAGTCAGAAGAAAATGCCTGGTTACAAAGTAGTTAACAATTAACGTAAGCAGGGTTTTTTTGTGATTTGTTTTGTTTTGTTTGTGTAGTTTGGGTAATCTGATGGGATTCTTGGAATCAAAGATACGGGCAAATATATGTTAATCTGAAATAGTTTCCATTAAACTGAATTGTTCTTTTCTTCTACATCCTTATTTTAATTCTTCCATCCTGTATATAGATAATGGTGCTGTGAATAGAGTTAGCAATAATTTTTTAAGCTTTTTTCTTAATATTCAGTGAGATTCACTGTAGCATTTCAAGAGGAAAGAAAAAAGAGAAAATACAGAATGCAATCACTTGAAAGAATGCTTTGCTTTTCTTTCAAAACAGAAAGAATGACCATGCTTATCTTGTACATGTATTTCACAGCCACCATCAATAGCCACCCGCATTTTACTGTTAATTTAGTTTGTTTGAAGGAGAATGCTGTTATTTAAATAACGCTTCCATCTGCCCTGTGGGATGACTGAGGGAGCTGGGCTTGGTTTGCCCATGGTCTGTACAAAAGTACAGTCACGCTGTGATACAAGACAGGCATGTAGGAGTCACAGACACAAGGCTTTGCTGTGTTGATACTCTGTGCATGGACAAAATTTTAGAGCTGATTAATACAGGCAATTAAATTAGTGTGCTTCGTACTAATGTAGATGTAATAGCTGATGTCTTTGGTATACAATGTATGAATGTTTGGACAAAAGTGAGAGAAATGCACCTTTTCAAGTTCACATGAAACAGAAAAAGATATAACTCACATAATTTACAATAGATTTAAATAAACTACATTTAGGATTATGAAGATTTACAGACATTTAGTCAAGTGAATGATTTAAACTTGTAAAGACCCTTCTGTGTCCCTGAACTATGTTCCACTAACTTGAAGACATGCTACAGTAAACACATATATTTGGCTTCTTCATTCTGGCTATATCTTCTATAAAGATGAAAACAAAGAACAATAAATTAGCATCATAATTGTCTACAGTGAAAACTATCATATACAATATAAATAAACTATTCAAAAGCCAGCAATCTTCATGAAAAAAATTAAAGTATTAGGATTTTATACAGTTTCTACAAGTGATTGTGCAGCCGATAATCTCAAAAATTAAAGACAAAATGAAATACCCCTATTGATTTTAGTGTCTCACGACATACAGTAATTAAGTACTGGTAAAATAATTACCAATTTAAAAGAAATAATAAGGAAATCACTGCTCTGCAATTTTATCACAGTTTTTTCCCCACAGGACCTAAAGAATGTAAACACTATGTTTTTGTTAATGTTAGAGATTAATACTTTATTTTGAAATGTATGTTGATCTACACCTGCACAGTTACCTTTAAGGGTAATGAAATAAGGCAAGACTTATAACTGTGGCACTACATGTTAATACTGATATCTTCATTTGGACAGAGAGAGAAGTGTTTGTTCTTTTCTAATATTTGTTCTGCAGCAGACTTTGGCCTACATAGACACAGCAGTATCACTCTTCTTTCTTTGTGTAAAATATGTGTATTACCTAACTTGAAAAACAGAAAGTTTCATTACGTATTGGATGTTTGAGTTGAAATTTGGTTTCCTAATTACTGGCACTTTTAAAGATCATTTCTTAATAAGCCCCATGGCATCATGAAGTTGTCCAATTCATTTGTCACTTCTTGCATCACAAAATGCATTTAAAAAAAAATTTAGCTTTAGTTTTTTAACATCAGTATTTGGTGTCCTAATTTTTATTCTCTTGTCAAAAGCCTTGTTGTTTGGGATGGCTAAAATATCTCCACTTCCTTGATTTGGAAACAGCCATGAACATATAGTGGAGCCGTATTTTAGCCACTGCCCCTGGTTAAGTGTGTGGTTGAATTGGCTAATTTATTTTGGAATATTTTCTTAGCTATTTAATAGCTATCCAATAACAGTAGTAGAAGAGGGATACTGCCTGATAGAACAACGTGAACATGTGACAAAACAAACTTCAGAACATAGTAAGAATGCCAAGCTAAGTGGATAACAGACTTTTCATAGTAGTGGTTTGCAGATCTGAGGGACTGACAGTCAAAACCAGCCTCTGAGGATTTGGTGGCGATACTACATAGCAAGCGGCCTAGGCCTGCTCTCTCTTACAGATTGTTGGATGGATGCCACATCATTTATCACAGAAGTAAGTGTTGGGTCCTTGGAAGGATGGCAGAAGATGCTATAGATGCAGTTTTGCATCTACTATAACTGTTTTAGAAGTCCTGCTATACAGTGAAGGAATTTAGGGCACTCTAATTCCCACTATCTTAGCTTGATGGTATGGTTCAGTTTTTTTTCACCTTCATATTGGCAATCAGCAGAGTTAAATATACAAGGATAATTTTGTTCTTTTTCATGTTGACATTGGTGATAGTATCCACTTGGTAAGTTCACTCCAGTATAAAGTCCTATATAGATTCCTTTGGGGATGTGTAGCATATAATTCACAGTTTGCAATACAAATACCCTGATACATCACTTATTTACTATTAGTATTTGATTATTATACCATTTTGCAAAGTCTTAAAACCACGTTTTAATTAGTGTTGCTTGGAGCAGTTCAGAATATGGTTTTTTTTCCTTGAAAGCAGAAGCTCTAATGGGTATAATTTATGCTCTCTTTGCATGCAGCATTTCAATGAGAAGGTTATTACATGGCACATCCCCGTTCAGGTGTTTGTAATAGAGGTATTCTTCGGCCTGCATACTGATGGCCCGGATTTCTGGTAGTCGCAGGAGAAGCTGCCCAAATTTGTCTGTTTGCTGTGGGTAATTACACATCGTGTAGTCCAGCAGAGCAGCATTCACTTGTTCCTGAACACCTTCCACAAGCTGGAAGTTCTCGAGATTTTTGACATCTGAATGATAATAAAAAAAAAAGTAACAATTCAGTTGCATTTTAATTCCTGTTTATGAAGCCAGTGTTTCACTAAATGGATGTATGTTTTTTGCCTCCTGACAAAAGCATACTTTACAAGCTGCTGAATATTCAGTGAACTCTTTTGCCAACTTTCCTGGGAAAATGATCACAAAAGAGCTTCAGTGGAGTGTCTTGTTGAAATTCTGCATATACCTCAAATCAATTAGACACCAATGGAGTCTGAGCAAGGTCAGCTCTTTTCATAGCTTACAAAAAGAAAGGTTGAGGATTCCTAAAGTAGAAGACTATAATATATTGCTAGCAAATGAGTCCCAAGAGGAAGCCCCATCTTTAACCTAGTATGTTACACAATTCATATAATTCTGTATTAATTTTTCTGACCCAAGGTGAAATCTGTGTCCAGGGTATGATGTAGTTAATTCTAATAAAAAGTGACAGCGTTCTTGTTTCTGTTTGACATTTTCTAAATGATTCTGAAAGCCTTTGACTTGTCTAGCCTATGTTAATGAACCATCTGGTACACTCCAGTGACTGCCAAAATAATCTTCCCTACTAGAAACTCTCTAAAATATATATTTCACTGACTAATGATCTTTATAAAATGAAATCATTGTCCTTTGGGTGGAATACCAGATAAGAATGGTGCCCTTTAACCTGAATATGGCTTCAGAAATCCAACACTGATTTTTTTTATTTATTTATTTTTAGTAGTATTGGACAACGGAGTGTTTACATCAGCACAGCAGGTACAATTTGTTCATTCTGCCTCTGTTTGATTATCTTCTGTTCCTACACTGCAAGTACAAGCTTGGAAATTCTGGTCAGAGATAAATGACAGTATATTATCTCCCCATTGTTTGCTACCCTGTGTAAAAATCACTCCAGTGGCATTATTTTTTACATGTAAAGAGAGTGCAGAAGTTATTCTAAAGCTTGCAAATTAGAGTGCTGCTATAATTCAGAAAGAGTGAACTGATTGAAGTGCACTTGCTGAGAGAACTTGTTTTGGTCAGTTAGATCATTTTTTACTATCTGTAACAGTTTCTTGTAATGCTGAAGTGTGGTGCTACTGGGCATAACTATGCTGCCAATTCACTTTGGGTAAGGACACATCTGTCTTGGAGAGAAGGAGGTGGGGAATTTGGCAGAATTTGGTTCATTGTAAATGCCAGCCTTTGATTGTAGGGGAAGTGAGTGTTTTCCTTTGCAAAACAGGAACACACGTTGGTCCCCCAATCCATCAGGAGCCTGGGAGATTGTGTAAATTGGGTCTACTTCACCTTTTCCTAGACGTACTTTAAATAAAGCAAATATCGGTTCCTGCACATAACTGTGTGCTGGAACATGAGGAAAATGGTTGGAGGAGGCAAACATTGTCTTCAGGACAAGAGGACAGGAAAGATGCCAAGGATCACAGTGGCAGCCTGTGGCAGCAAGCACAGCCTCCAGAGCCAGCGTTACAGGCTTTGAGCAGGAGCCCCTCTGGAATGTGCTGGCTGCCGGCTGCACTTCAGGTCCCCTTGTGCATGAGCGGGGGTGAGTGTTTCCTGCTGTGGTTGTTACTGCCTGCCTCTTTCCTGTCCCAGTTTTACTGTGGAAATAAAGCAAGTGGCTCCCCAATTTGTGCTACTTGTTTGGGAACTGTGGACACGACATCCACCTAAATTTTGCTAGCTAGCTTAAGGACCTCAGTAGTAATACTTAAATTATGATGGCTGTCCAACAAGGATTGTCAGAACTTTGCATTATCCTGAGTGAAGAGAACTGGAAACTTCAAAGCTGCTATGCCTGGTCCCTTTGCTATTCAAACTCCTTTATCCAAAGTCTTTTTGCCAGTGTCTCTGGAGATCTTTTGATAATCATGTTTTCCTGTATTACACTGGACATTTTCTCACACAAAATGTAGCTGTTTATTATTTTCTGTACCTACAGAAAACTCCCAAGGTATTTTGTAGCTAGCATAACCTGGTTTTAAAATTGGGTGTTCTAAGCATATTTTTATAAAGTTAAGAAAAATTAATTTAAATAGGTTGTTTCAGATGCAAAATGCAATTATGAATGAATTGTTAGAACATAAATTCCCACAGAAAACAGGGACTCTGCTGGAAATTAAACTGTGTTAAACAGCAAGATAAAAAACACGTGTGATGACTTCAGTATCAGTATTTTGAACTTCTTTATCCTCCATTAAAAATAACTTTAAACATCAGGAAGTTTTAGAAACTGTTAGCTGATTCAATCCCCTTTAAATTCAAAGGGTATCTTTCTGTTGCTGTCTGTCTGTTTTGAGTCCTACTGTGTATTAAATTGTGCTGGTTTCTTGGAAAACTAGGTTCATTATTGTTTTGCCCCCCTGTTTAAATGTTGTTGCATGGATTATATGTTTATTGAAAAATCACAAAATAAATTTTTACAGAGATTAAGAAGAAACAAAATCTGAGAACTCCAAATTTTCCATACTTTCCTACAGAAGTGGTGAACTTAATGTAGGTTTGAGAGATGTATTCTGTTTTGCGCTGTATTGATACCATACTCCAAGTCAAAAGGAAGCATAATATTTTATGCTATTTTACCCTCAAACACAGGATGGGTGGCTTCTGGCAGTAGGTGTACTTGTGTGCTGTACAGGTGTTCCTGTACACCTGTCAGCTACTTGGCCTGGCTGAGTTCCATGGAAGTTGCAGAACTACAGAGGAAGGTCTGTGTTGTTTTCTTTTCTCATCTCAGTAGACAGTTCTTTAAATACTCATATGTGGCAACATATGCACTGAAGTCAGATGTAAAAACAAATTAAATTGATACTAAAAGTAAACAAAAAGTAGTTCTGAGGCTTCTATACCACAATCAGCCTGAGGAAATACTTTTAATGTCTTTTCCTCTAAACAAATTGGTGGTGAGGCTCAGTGCTTCTAAACAAGATGTTATTATTTAACCAGCAAAAACACATGGAGTTTTCCTGGCTCTCTATCCTGAGTCAGATACAGTCCAAGTGACTAAAATTTAGGACATTGTTATGCAATTAATCTGTGTGTATATCTATCCAGAACTGCAATTATAATAGTGGGGATGTAGATGTGACCCAATGACCAGTCACGCATTTTGGAGCGAGTCTTCATGAAGTGACCAAGATCTCTGGGTATGACTTTTGATAAGTGCTCTCATCGCACGCATGTTAGAAATAAATACTGCACTAAAGCAAATGAGACAATCTGAACAGTCAAAGGATGTGTGCTGAGAGCACTGTGTAAAGCTCCACTGTCCTCTCTCAAGCTCTCCAATGATACTTTGTATATTGTCTAGAATAAGTTTGCTGAGCACATAGTTGCAATAAAAATCCTGTGGTTCTTTTTGAGAATCACAAACTCTAGCTCCACTGAAGATAAGTAATAACAAAGGAAAACAAATACTAAGTTATTTTCAGTAACTTCAAGTTATGCAGGTAAAACAAGAAATGGTACAGTTTTCATTTCTGGTACTTAGTGCTAGCTAGTAGTGATACAAATGAGATGAAATAATAACTCAAAAACCAAAGTAGATGGTTTTCCTGTGGTTTGGGTTTGATTTTTTTTTTTTTCCTGGTATTTATTATTTAACTCTGGCTAAACAGACATTATTTAGTTTTTCAAGTATTTCCTTTGACTACTAATGAGTTAACTTGGTGAGATACCAAGCAATGCTGGTGGAACTCTGCTGAAGGCAGTGGTGTACAATGAGCATGAAATCTGCTACTGATGTGTACAGCACAAGTCTTTTATGTTTTCATATAATTCTTCATTCATGTCTGCTTTTTACAGTTGGAATGTCTCTTATCAATCTTTGCATCTGTTAGTAACAATTTAAAGTACATATGTTTAAGCTTAATGCAAGAAATAATTTTCTGAGGTTTAGACGCTTGTAAATAAAATGAGTAGGAGTAGGTCCCCCCCTCCCACCCACACACCCTTTAAATCCTAGCAGCTAGAAAAAGTGTTTTGTGTTGCTACAGTAAGTATCAGTCTCTTAGCTCTTCTACTTTATTCACTCAGGGACTAATTACCAACTTTTTACATGAAACAGCCTTACTGTGAGCTCACAGTGGGGCGCGCATCTTTTTCTATCCTTATTGAAAAGTAAACCCGTAGGTCTTCTGGAATATATTATATGTTTTACAAGAAATAGCAATTGCTTTTCTGTCAAACAAAGAATTTTTGTTCTCTATAGCTTACTTTTGACGATTAAGACAAAAACAGTATTATAGCATGTCAGGATCTGCTCTGCAGTCACAGTAAAGATTTGCCAGTATCCCCAGATATCCCCCCATTTTGATTATTTTCTACATCTGCCATAAAGCTGTGCATTAAGCTGAAACTGCATATAACATTCAGCCTGAGGAGAACACTTTTGCATATTTTCCCCCAAAATGGGTCTGGTCTTTAGAGGGGGAAAATATTTAGATTTCAGAGAGATTTTTTCCCTCTCATATTCCAAACATGAAATACTTAAAATTTGGTGGTTCACTAATCTGTAGAGAGTTTCTCTGGGTCTGGGAATTTTGAAAAGAAAAATGAAACAGAATGAGAGATTTAAATTTGAAAAATAGAAACTCCTTAGGAACAGCATAAATATTTCCCAGAAAAAGATGGTTAAATTTTACTGCTCGTGCCTTTAATTGGATATGTTTCTACATGAAGCAATGAAGAGATGCAAACACAGACAGCTCTGCAAGTCCTGGAATTGCAAGGACAAAATAAGGGTGTGTTTAGTCCTCTCCATGGGGAGAGGGATTTCTCACTTTCACAAGGCTGAAGTGTTATGAATACTCCAGGCAATAGGACTTGATACCAGCCTAGGCTTGATCTTCCTTGCCCTGAATGGGCTGATGAGCCCCATCATTTAAGGACTTTACTAAAACCCCACTGCCCCAACATTTAGCAGCTCTTTGGAATGGCTGATTAACTTGTAGGTAATACATGATGTCTTCCAAACTCTGGAGAGGGTGGTTTTGACCAGGATGGCCTTCAAGTTTGCCTGTTCTTTCCAGCCACACTGCATGGCCTAAGAAGCAGCATTGCCTCTGCCTAGAAACATGGTGCTTTAACAGGGATAGAGGTAGCACAGCTCCTCATGAACCCAGGGTTCCCCTCAGGGACTTTAGTGTGAGGCCAATTCCCATCTGACCTTGAAGATGAAATCTGTTGATTTTGATGAAGGTTTTTACCCCAGAGTAGTTAAAAAACCAGGAATTAACCAGGACTGAGGTAACATTACCAAGCCTTTCTCTATTGAAACATATTTTTTTACTGTTTTTTTTCCTACTTTCTGCTAGCCCCCTGCAAAATCTCTGGGTTACAGGACTTAAAACACAGGTAGATTTTTGACATGTGCTAAAATATTTTTGAAGCCAAAAGTAGTAATGGTTGATAAAGTGCCAACCTCTGAAAATTACCCACAATTCTCCTTCATTGAAACTAATGGCAACAACAGCGGTTCCTTATAGCACATCTGTCATGAAGGCAGATGCATGTCATTCTATAGCTAAGCCTTCTTGACAGACAAAATGCTATAATGAAGGAAGATTTATGGTAAAGATAAGCTCCTTACTGCAAAATTCCCCTCACTTTCATTACACCGGGATGGTGCTGAATATTATTCACTTAGAAGTCACAGCAAACAATTCTTCATAGATGTTTGTTAATCAGTGACAAGCTACTGTATTTAGCACTTTCCAAACCTTGAAAAACCCTAACATTGTAACAACAGAAATCACTTTTCTTAAGACTCCCAGGTCCAAACTGAATGTGTAGAAAACTTTTCCTGTCTTTAGAATTCTTTTTTGGCAGGGGTTAAGCTATCTCTAACAGTGCAACAGTCGATCTCTGTTTATTAGGGTCATAAAGTAATTTTCATTTTCAGTTGAACATAACATCTGATAATGAGCACATTGTTTTGAAAATCTTAATTTAATTCTGCTATAGCAAAGTATTTCATTCATGCCTAAGTACTGGGCAAAACTGTGTATGTTTTTAAAGTGAGAATAAGATCCTTATGAAAGAGCAAGTTGTAATTCTTAGTCTGCATCCTATTTCACCCCCTCAGTTTTCAATCTTGATGGACCTTTGGTTTCTTTCAGAACAATTCAGACTCAAGTAAAACATTCTGGTATTGTTTTATAGCGATAGGCTTCTTTCTAATTCTATTTAAAGTGTTGAAGACTATTGTTCTGTTACAGAAAGGTTGCAAAATGTTAGGATTTTACTGAGAAGCTCCTGATGTCTGTTAAGAACTGTGCTTGTTGACTTTTGTGAGTAACTTTATAATTGCATTTGCTGCTGATATCTCTGCAATGGAAAGGGAGACATGGGGAAATAAGGTGGATTCCTCTCCTGGTGGGACTGTGGACTTAAGTTACTACATTTCAGTTGTTTCTTTTCTTACAGTCCTGGTAAAGACAAAGGGCAAAGCTTAATTTGATTTCTTGAATCTTTATGGCTGGTGTAATTACTGAGTCATCTCTAAGGAAAATAAAACAGCTTGACTTTCAACAGGTCAAGCTGAATTTACTGTCATGAAAGTTAAACAAACAAACAAAATCTGCACTCACTTTTTGTCCTGACACGCCAGGAACGAACATCCTTATTACTTGCAAATGAGACATAAATGATATGGTGGTCATTAAAACATAATAAAACAAGATCCTGCCAGGCCTCTTTGATGGAAGAGTTGCTCACAGGTCCTGGCCCAAAGTCCACAGCCAGCTACACCCTTAAATACAAAGTCCAGTGTTTCTCATTGAAACTCGTGAGGGAAAAGCAAGACCATGTACCGCCGCACAGTCAGGGGTGTGAAGAACCACTTGGGATGAAACTATGGCCCAGTCCAGAAGATGCCAGGACAGTCCACAGACCACAGTCCCAAGCAGTGGTTCCATCTTGGACATCCCTCAACTCCAGTACCACCACTCTTTCACTTTTTAAAGCTTCCTACATGCCTGGAGTTTTTCTTCTACTGATGTCCAAGACTGGTGCCTGCTTTGGGTCAGCAAAGAAACATGCTGCTTGTCTCTTGCTCATCTGGGACTGAGGGCAGCCCATCTATTGCCCAAAGTTTTATTCTTTGGTATTTTAATCCATGCTTAAGTATTCACTGATAGGATTACTATTTCACATGAGACAGTAGCTGCTGCCTTTTTTTTTTAAAGACATGACAGAGAAGCAGGAATTTGAAGCAGTTGCTCTGTTGTGTCTTAAAGGATATTTATTCCCTGAACAACTGAAGTCTCCCATCATGCCAGTGGGTGGTCTTAGCTATTGCTTGCTACAGGCTGTTTTCAGTGAAGGTGTGCTCCAGTCTTTGGTTTGAAGCTCTGCTGGTGCACAGAAAAAAGTAACCCCAGATGATTAAGCCCAAATTTATAGCTTGCCTTTGTAGGCTGGTGGTAAGGACACCTGCCTGGGCTGATGTGGCTTTCTGGTTCCTGCTTCCAGATTAGTTTTTGTGTTTGACCTAGTGACCGCTTCAGGTAAATGACAGATCAATCCTAGAAAAAATGTCTCAATCTAAGTATCTCTTTTCCAGGAAAAAATTGTGTAACCACTATCCTGTGGAGCCATGGTCATATTTGTATGCCAGCACACATTGATAAACTGGGGCAGAAGTGATTTAGTGAAGGTCTCACAGATAAACTGAGAAAGAAAGTGAGTCAAAACTCATTTTTTTTCTGAACTCCTCACCTAATCTCAGGGTCATATTGTATGTCTGGGCTAGAAGTGTCTGTCTTTGAATATTCAGTCAGAATAAGCATAGATAAGAAGGCTAGTATGCTACTCATTATATCATCAGCAAGCTGATATCAATACATGTATATATATATGTGTGTGTGTGTGTATACACTTAAATGCAGGCAAAACAGTAGTATCACATTTGATAAAAGCAAAAATTAGGTTTCTGATAAGAGTTAAAAAAAAAAATAAATTATTGAACCAAAGGGGTTTTCCAGTAAATTACTGAAATACCATTTTAATCTTTAGTAGCACACAGGATTGTTGGTGTTTTAAGGGAACTGACTCTCAATGCCTACAATTTGTAGGGTGTGAATTGTTTAAGATATCATAAATATTTATGAATTTCCGGGGAATGGTGATAGGGATATCATACAAAGTCCTTGAAGTTATGAACTGAGGCAGAAAGGGTGTTACATGCAACTTGCAATAAGAGACACTATGGTATAATGTTAAGAGGAGCAAGAAACAATCTATTATTTAGGCAAGAAGAAGCTGAATATTTAGAAAATAAGGAATGGAAATTTTATAGAGATTTGTTTTTACCTATAAAAATTTTGGTCTTCTTTTGCTTAGACATTTGAATCTTTGGATTTATTGCTGTCATGAGAAGCTTGCACATTATCTGTCCTTTCCCTTTCTAGCCCTCTCCTGCTACTCAAGTACTGTATAGGAATAATGGACCAGATTAATCTCAGAGGTATTTCTACTGCTGCAAGTGGAACTACACCAACGGGTCATACAGTCTGAAAAGAAGAATATAAATATTTTCTGGAAAAATATAGAATATAAATTTCTACTGAGGTTAAAACACAGAAATGCAGCTGCCACTGAAACCCTTTTGAGTAGCAGGCTGTATCCTTTTATAAAGCCCATCTGTCTCTGTAGAGTATAAAAAATGCATGATCATAAAAAGCAGTACTCCTTAGGGGAAAAATCTCTCTGTACTAATCTTGTAGTCACTTTACAAAACAGTTTTTAATCCCAAATTTGCATTTGATTTCCAGTCAGGAACTTTTGTGGTTTTTGCAAAGTTTTCTTATTCCATTAGAATAAGATATGAAGTACAGTTTGTTCAGGTGGCAAGTCCAGACTATGAATAAACCAACGTTATCATATGAAAGAGAATTAAACAGGCAGATCCAAGTGGGGATATATTAAGCCAAATTTAAGCTCCAGTAGTTGAATTTAGCCTGTACTAGATGTCTGGTTTGCCTCAGGATATATTCAGCTTTCCAGCTAATCGACTGAGGAAAACTGCCTCAGGTATGATAAAATTTACAAGATAGCTCAGTCAAATAGCTCTTGTTATAAATACTAGCTTAAAGGCATTCTTCTGGTCTTTGGGATCAGGACTGTATTTGCATTTAATTATTATATTTCAAACTTTTTTGAACTTAGTTAAAAATACTGGACTGGCCAATTAGATCACTAGAGTGATTTCCAGATAAGGATAGAACTTAATACCACTTTTTTATTACATGGTGAATTTTGTTTGGCTTTATTCTTTTGATTAGATCCAAAGTCCCAGGAGCACAAATTATTACCATATATTCTCATTGAAAGGAGAGATAGTTAAGCAAAGGTGTTTTAGTGATGTGCTAATCTAAGAGGTACAGTAGTTTGCTATGATTTTCTGTCAACATAATTGACAAATAATTCAGAGTTTTAAGCCTTTTGTAGTATTTTCAAACAAAACTTAGTGTGAGACAACTAATACTCTTTTAGGCATTGATTTCAAAAATCTGTTTTTCCTCCTTTCTGAGACTTTTCAAGACCTACAAATATTTGAGCTGATGGGTTTTTTCCCCTTGAACTAAGTTATGTCAGTGGAAGCTGATTCAAGTTTAGAAAGAACACAAAAGGCATAATCACTTCTGCCTGCGTGAGATGACAAGTGGAAATCAGTAACAGAAGTATTTTCTGATATAGTTGTGTTGAAATAACATAAAGTAAAATGCACATTCATTTAATTGCTCAGTGTTGAAAGCAGCAGGGTAGAAACAAGTATGTTACTCCTATTATGCCAACATTTGAATTTTACTATTATTAGTAAATAATTTACTTTGGGCAGTTACAGTTATTTTCTTTGTAAATGTAACTGCAGATGGCTCATGAGACCATTGACTGTATATGAAGCCAATACTGTTTCAACTCCCTATCAAATTAGCACTGACAAAAAATACTTGCCGACGTAGATGAAAAGACCCCATGAGTTTGGTCCCATCATATTCATGCATGGTACCACTCATCAGGTAACTACCACATCTGACTGCGGCAGCCCATGAATTTGCTTAAATGCAATGCACCTGGGTCTGGTGCTCATCACCTAGTGACGGCAGAGCCGGTGGCCCTGAGACAGAGCTTCTCTCCTGTCCTGGTGGTTGACCCAGGCTGCTGGGCCTCCTGCCCGCTGGTGGAAAAAGAAACCCTTTGTTGCCTTGTACTCCCAGTCTTGCTTTCATGGACAGTAAACACAACTAAGGTACATAATTTTCTGTTGAAGTATTTCAAAGCTTATTGTTTCTGACATTGTGTATTGATCTGAGTGGAAGTTATGAATGTCACTTTTTACTGTAACAGATGTCTGACCTTAGTTGTGGAAGTGGTTTGGCAAATGAGAGTGACAGAAGCCCAAATGGGACATCTGCAAACTACACTGGAACTCTGCAAGTGTCAGTGCTGCTTACAGGAAACACTGAAGAGGCACCCAGGTGTGTGTCAATCTTTAGACTCTTTTCCCAAAGACTTGGATGTCCTTATTGGTTACACTTTTAAACATACAGATATGAGAGCTACAGAAAAGCCCACCTGAAAGTCTCTCTGGCAACATGGTTACTAACCAGTTAAACAGATAGGGTAGAAGTGTGAAATAGAGCAAATACTCGTACACCTGCCTTTTGAATATGAGGTTCTTAGGACAGAGCTTTATTTCTCAGTCACCTCAGATTTCTTGACAGGAAGTCCTGATCAGAAAGGACTGGACACTCAGGTAAGGTTGTGCTTCAGCACATTTTAAACATTTCAGCTGCTCAGTAAGGAACAGCAGAAATAGGTCATGTAAACTTGAGATTTGTGCTCACTGCTCAGCTCAGACTGAAATGTTTGGTCAGATAGAGATGAGATACTTTCATAAACAATACAGTCATAAGTTTAACACGAGGATCATGAATGAAGGTGCTCCAGATCCCCATTAGCCAAAAAACAGTGCTCTCCTGTAGTGTCACAGCCATGGCAAACAGTGGATTATGCATTTGGCAGGATACAATTCATGTAAGTACACATGTGCATCCTCATGCTTTAGTTCCATGAAAATCCACAGGCTTTCAAATCTGGTATTGGCATCAAATGCTGCATTTATAGCTGTAAATCACCATAATATCAAAATGTCAAAGTAACCACCAACTCCTGCAGCAGAGCTGCCCACCCGCCATGGGGAAATGACCTGAAACACTAAGTGGCCTGAAACTTGTTCAAGGCAGTGCACTCTTGTGCTTACTATTGTTCTTGCCTTTCTTCATTTACACTCACTAATTAGAAGTTAATTTGTTTCCAAAGGCAAATAAATATATTTAAACCAAAAATTATACTGTTTTTTCCAAACTGTGTGTTGAAAAGCAACTCAGTGCTTCTCCTAGTGTACAGTCCTAGGAGCACCTCTGAGTGTGTGGTAACACTGTAGTGCCTCTTTCAACTCTGTCCCAAGTCAGCTTACTTTGACTAGTAAGAGTGACTAGTTCAAACAAAGATTAACAGAATTCTTACCATTTCTGTCCAACCAAGCCTAATAAGCTTATAGCTAAGCACAGTCCAGTAGTTTATTTTGATATTAATTTCCAGTGTCAACCTTAGGTTAAAAATAATTACACAGATCACAGTACAGAAAATACAAATCAAGGCTGACACTTGGGAAAAAAAATCACATACTGCAAAAACTTGACACAGAATCCAGTGGTGTCAAAAATCCTAGATATTTGTTGTTTCAAATTTACACATTCTTCATTTAGACTGAAATAGGAGACATACAGTGTACCTTATTGCTGGTGACTATTTAACAGCTAGGTGCTCTCACAGCATGGCACTCTATGTGCACAGTAATGAAAGTTCACTATTGATTTTTCTGTAGCTGCTTGTAACTATTATAGTTGATACATCAATAGAAAAGGAAAGCACAATGTTTCACAGGAGGCAGAAAATCAGAGAATACATGATGCTGTGACAGTAAATCATGGCATAATCTCAAGAATTGATAGATGGTTACTGCTAACTTGAAACCCATGGCTTTCTCTGAAAAGACTAACCTATAATCGCCCAATATGTTCTAACAGACTGACTGCCCATAATAGTGGTAAAGGACACAACACAATGTTTCATCTCCAGAATAATGGTTTCCACGAACTAGGTTGTTGTGGTGGAATTCATTTTGTGTGTTACTGCAAAGGAGGGACAAAGAGTGGTTGGAATGCTGTTTAGACTAAGATTTACAGGTTGTAGAAAAAAGAACTTCTTTTTCAGAAAAGAGCATAGAAGAGTTTTGTTTAAAAAAGAAGAGAAGTTGTCATTAATTTTTAACTTGCAAAAGTCTGCAGTTAGTTGAAAAGGAAATGCAAAAGAACTGATTATTCTTAAGATCAAAATATTGGAGCTGTTTTGTCAAGAAAGGCAAATGCAGAGAAACCATAGCTGTTTTCAGTTCCACAGCATCCTGAAAGGGAGCCAAAGGCACATAGGTAAATGAAAGCTCATTTTAGTGTCTACTTCTCTGTGCCACATTTTTGAGGGGCACAATGATCTCTGAATTTTACAGTATGCCTAGTGAATTTTTAACAGGAAAGTTCTTAATTGCTTTGTTCCCTCTTTACTCCCTGGCTCATCTCTTGTAGCTTTATCTGTGGTTTTAATTAATTGTGAGGGTCTTTTTTTCCTGTCTCAAAACAGAAAGGGAGGAAGAAACGCAGGTAAGCTCTGGCCAGCTGGAGCACAGTGTGCAGTTTAGATGACACTGCTCCCACAGCAACCTCTTAGCAATGTTCCACATTTTCAGTATGCAGAGTTGTTTTCCAGAGCTAATATAGGGCATGTAATTCTGATACCTGTCCATTTCAACCTTGCTGGTGATTCCATTCTTTAGAGACAAATCTGATTCAAAACAGATGGTCTTAGATAAGAGAAACGGACTTTCTCAAGCTATGACCCATCCAGCCTGCCTCCCACTGGGCTTGAAGAACAGTGTATTTGTTCTTGGGCAATGGCTTTTCCCCTGGTGAAAGACAGGATAGCATTGTTTATCTTGTCCTGAGCAGTTCACTGATCTCTTACATATTTTGGTGTTGGGGAGGAAAAATGCTGTTATAGTGTTATTCCCCATTTTGATGTTTAAATCTTTCCCTTTCCTGAGATGAGACTTTCCTTCACTTGGCAAGCAGAGGTGTTGTGCAATACGTTTTTAATACATAACAAAGAATCTCAGTACTGAGGATGATATTAAATGTGGGATTTTCCTTATTAATCTTTGGATAACTTTATCAGGAAGAACACTTAAAATATCCTTACTATGATGGCCATGTGTAAATTAAATTTTAGTAAGCCACATGGACTGTTTTGAAGCTTACTCTTTCAGTTTGTCACATGCCCAATGGCTCCATGCAGGACCAGGGTAATACTGGGAACTCCTACTCTGAGAGGTTCATCCAGTCTTGGTAGTAGCTTTGCCAGAGCCTAAGGAGTTGCGTTTTTCAACCCTCTCCCCTTTCCTGGAGCACATTCTAAGCCTTAAGCTTGGGAAAGAGTGTTTCTGCACTGTCCCCTTCTGTCTTCCAATTCATGATTCTAGCTGCATTCAAGGTTGGGCTATAAACTTTGTTTCTGAATTTTCCTTCATTGTTTCTTTCCTGATTGCTTCTGTTTCCTCCCTTTCCATCTCTGACTTGGCTTTGATCACAGTTCCATGGTTTCTCTTTCCTTCCTGGCCTTTCCCCCCTGTTTTCTTGACTCCTATCTCAAGTCTTCCAGACTCTCTCTGTTCCTCTGATCCACACCACTGCTGTCCCTTGTTTTCATCAACTGCTCCTGGTTCCTGCTCTGCCCAGATGGCATCTTCTCCCATCACTCTTGCAGATCCTTTTTTTCCACCTGACTTCCTGTTTAATTGTCCTGTGACTTCTTTTCATTGTTGTTTTACAGTATTTTACCTCTCTCTTTTAATGCCCTCAGAGACAGTCCTGTTTTTGCTTCTTCTCCAGTGTTCAGTCTCGTACAACCAGCAAAGGGATGAGAGAAAAAGAGGAATTTGGCATAGTTTACAGTGCATCTCCAGTAAATGGCCAGCACTCACCCATACATAAACTTTCAGGTAAGAGCCTCTGCAGTGTGTTTTTTTAACTAGAAATAAATGAGAGGCAATTTTTAGTCTTTATATTCTGGTTTTAAAAGTACTAAGTTGTCTGTTACTACTGTAAACATTTGAGCACATGTTCACATTAAGAGTACAGGGTGGTATTACTGCCTCTAAGATTAAAGGTATTCATTCACTTTTCTGTATTTTAATACAAAGCCATTTATTCCCGTGTTATGCTGGGAAACTTGATTAACAAAAGTAGTCACTGATATTAAACTTTTCAGCCAACAGCAGCTAAAAAGATTCTGTGAAATACTACTCTGTTAGATATATAATACATTTGAACTTGTGCCTTAAATATCTAAAATGTCTATTAAAAAACAGAACAGGACAGAAACTGTAGAAGTATTAAAAAAGTAGAGACATCTGTAAATGTGGGTTATATGCAGGTAATTTTCCCCCATTTCAGGAGCTGTTTAAAAGCTATGCTTACTAGTATTCTATAAACATATTAGAGAGGGGAAAAGTGCAGAGCACACTGATTGGGTTATTCTGAAATCCCCACTGTCTCTACACAAAGGCAACAGTACAGAATACAAATATTGCTTGATACCCATGTTTCTAATTACTTGAGAGATTTGTATCTAACAAATATACGACCTAATTTTCTCTCAAGCATCTAATCCTATTGTTATTTCAAAACCTTAAATATGCATTTTGGAAAAAAAACCCAAAAACAACATGAAAAGAAAAGTACTTGCTGAAGATCTTATTTCCACAGCTTGCAGCTGTCAGACAAGCAAAAAACATAACCCAGTAATGATTAGGTGGAATCAAATTCATGCTTCAAATAATGCCATTGTACTCAACAGTTACATGAGGTATGAATTTACAACATTCATTGCACTTAATGAAATAAAATCAGGAGAAATCAAAGTGATTATTAACTCTATTATTTAGTGTAGTTTATATAAAAAACTCCACCAGCCATGAAACAGAAGGCTATCTCTGGAATTCCTGCAAGAATTTTAACATTCACTACTCCTACACCCAGGGCTGAGATGAATGATTAAAGTTTTATTTATTAAAAAATACTGGCTTAATTCTGAGCTTTGTATTTTATTCCTTTTATATTATGTGCTTTTTTTCCCACAAAAAACAATTGATTGGAGATTTCATTAAGATAGATACCTGTAAGACAGACACTGTCCTACTTCCTTGCATACTGCCTGCACATGTGTGGAACCTGCATGGGAGGCTGGACTAAAACCTGTCAGCTCACTGCAGAAGTGTTTTCAGAAGCAGAAAATTGTTTATCAAAGGTATCACTCCATACATCACAATTTAGCATGTCTAAGAAATTTAAGGACTGATTTTTAATTGTTTGGCTTTGCTATGGGTTTTGACAGATAAAGAAGTCAGAAAAAGCAAAGAAATAAAAGAACAGAGCAAAAGAAAATCCACCTTGTTCTGCCTGTGCTAAAATGCTAAAACTTACTTCTAAAAATAGTCCCTCAGAAGATGAACTTTCAATTTTTTTTGTAAAGTTTTAGACTCTAAGCTAGTATGAAAATACAGCAAGGAACTGCTTTCCTGTTGGGGAAGGGATCAAATTTGCGCAAAATCTATCCAAGATATCTTAAATCAGATTCCTGTTAACACTGGTCTTTGCTATGGTATCTGTAGATATTTCAAACAGTGTCATCAACCTGTCTCTACCTTACATAGTATCTTTAATACTCTGGATTTCACCACTATTTACAAAGACAGATAACTACGGTTTTCATTTACCAGATTACATGGTTGAGATATCATTTAAGAGACTTCAAAGTAATGGAACCAAAAACAAAAGGATTGCTTTCTCTGTTGGGCAATGCTCCCTCCATGAAAAGAGAATGTCCCTGATGAGATTATTCTGAAATGAGGTTTTGTCCATATTCATTTGCTTTACTTTCCCAGGGGGTTAAAGTATAAAAGTGAAATAGCTCTTCTAGTGGCAGAGTGGAGGAGCTTGGCTGCTTTGCTTGAGATCCCGGGGAGAGCTAAATGTTCCGGGAGCATCCTGGCTATTTAGCTGTTCTACTGGCCCTCATCATCTCTAGTAAGAGATGTAACCATAGTTCAGTGTGGAACATCCAACAGTGAGGGATTATATAAGACTGCTGACAACTGTTCACATTAAAAGTTATGAAATTCAAATTTGCCAAAGGGAGAAATGTCAGTAAAAACTGCAGTCAGGAGACTCATGACAAATTTCAAATTCTTGACCATAAAATTTTCTTGGGGATCAGAAAGGACCCCTATAATCATCACTGCTACCGCTTTCAACCTTCTGCTCAATACAAGCCATCAGTTTCCTTCCAGCCGTTGGGCATCAAGTCTGTAGCTTTTGACTCAGCTGTATCATAATAATTTAGAGAGGCATCACCTTGAGTTCAGATTTCAAGAAGCCGAGTCTCCATTATACCCAGAGAAGGGATCTTCCAAAAAATTATGAATTTCACCCTGAAATATTTATATTTCTAATATAATTCATCCCAAACTAATATTACAGAGCTAATCCTGCAAATGTGTTTGCATTGTCTTCCATGGGATGTGCTCAGAAGACATTGTTTACTTGATTAGATTTTTAAGAAATGTCACATTTTTTCATCATATTACATCTCAGTGACCACAGCACTTCATCCTTTGGCCTTGGCAAATGGTGCTGCCAAGGTACCCTTCCAATCTCATTGCTTCTCTGTCTTTTGGCATCTTTCCTTTCCCCTGCTACATCAGACATAAATTGTGTTAACTTTCAAGGTCTTTTAGCTGTTCCTGCCTTACATATCATCAGTCATCCAGCGTCGTCACGAGGTCATCTCCTGCCTCTGACTTGCCCGCCAATGCCATCTCCATTTTCCACTCACCACCCTTCCAGATCAAGTGCTTTTCTGCTTTTTCCCCTCCACCTCTCATGCTTAATAAGGCAGATCTATTTATCCACCTTCTTCATATTCCCTTTCAAAACTTTTTTGTGACATCTCAGACAAGCCTGGGCTGTAGGTGTGCTGGGACTGTGCCTGTCGTCCTTACGTTGTCTGTCAGTCAACACTTGTTCATCATCACTTATGTAGATTGTATGCTTTAAAGGAGCATTTAAAAATGTAACTTGCCATTAAAGATTCCTTATCATAAAATTAGGAAATGTTCCTATTAATAAATTTATCACAGTGAAGGATCACCCTAGCTAGATGTCTCATTCTATGTTCTTTGGTTTCATTTTCAGGCACTCTGCAGATGAGACAGCCATTTCAAAAAGTCTACTTGAAATACTGTTAGTACAACAACAACAACAACAAAATCAAGAATCCAAGGGAGCAATTTTTTTGTCAGAAATTAGTGTGCAGAAAAAGTACTTAAATAAATCTTGTTTTTATCTATTAGTCAGCTGTCAGGTAATAATAAATGGTATTTAGTTCCTCCCTTGTTATAAATACATATTGATTAGTTTTAAACTCTGAACTTCAGAATGAGTTATATCTGGTCATTGCTAAACTGTTCTCTTCACTAAAAAAATATCCCCAACACCTATTATACTACATTTAATTAAGACAAGCATCAGCTTTATGTACCATTATTTGCTTCTGCCAAGTCTCTATGGTATAAATATTGAGCAGTCACATCCCCTGAATACTAATCGATCCTTCCTGAATTCCAAATGATTACATGACATTTAGGAAGTGTTTCTTTGCCAGTATTACCCTCCAGTGCTTACTGTAGTTGGGCATTAGGGTTGCGATAAGAGCCTGGATCTGACAAGTGTGCAGTAAGAATTTTTCTAAATTCTGATGTAATGTGGGAAATCCTAAAAGCCCTGCTGGGATACTGATTGTACAGAATCCCTTGACTCCTTGTGTACCAGGTACAATTGGGTAACAGAATGGATGAATGTATGAAAACTGCCAATGGATTTAATAAAACCACTTCATAATAACAGCCCAATTATACATCTGTATTATAAATAACATGTATATAAAAGAGGTGTAAAAATAGTTGTTATATTGACAAACTACAAAAAGTAAAAACAGCTGGAGTCACCACTTTGAAGAAGATTCCATTAATCCCTAAGTACTGTTTGTGAGTGAGAAGTGGACACATTTGTGATGACAAGTCCATCCCTGGATAAGTTCTTCATTCCTGACTTGCACTGGCTGCCAAGGAAGACTGTCATGTAATACTTTTCACTTCAAATTCACAGCACCTACCTAATCTTTATCTGCAATAAAGATCTACATGCAAAATTTGCTAGGTTATACTTTTATATCTGTATTAAACTTAATTATCTATAACACTGCAGGAATTGGTTCTTGTCTAATTTTCCAATCTTGATTCCTGTTTTCCTTTTGGTCTGATAAAACCTCCTGCCCCACTAGTTCCTTAATTTCATTCTCCTATTATTTTTGTCTGTGTGCCCTTAAGTATCATAAGTACTACAAAAATTTAGTCAATATTCCCTGTTATATTACTTTGAGTTGATGCTTATAGTCTTATTTTTCTATCTGCATACATGATATCCCAAATTAAATGCTCAGCAAAAACTGTGAAAGTGAAAATATTTACAGCCTCATGTTTCCTCATAGTTTGCAGTTGCATTTTGTCTTATCCTTTCTGTGTATTTAGATTGCAGTCTCACTGATTCAGAGATTCTGCTAGTCTATAAATCTAACAATGAATGGAACAATGTTCTTACATAAAATACATTAAGAAATGCAATAGCTAATTTAAAACATTTTGGAGGGTTTTTTTTTAGCTCCAGATCGTTGTGTATCTACATCGATGTGAGTTACTGGGACCAGGTGAAATGGAGCACAGTCAGGCTTTGTGCTGCTGTTCCTCAAGTGCATGTTTGTAGGAAGCTCTTTCTAGTTCTGTGAGTGGCGGGGGGAGAGTCTGCTTTGAAAGTGCTTCATTCCAGCCTGTTTCATCTCTATGAAGATCTTAGGACATTTAACAGAAATGAGAATGGAGTGTTGCAGGTCCAGATGGATTTCTGCTGAACCCTTATGTAAGGCTGTGGTTTATTTTAAAAATGACTTGTTTTATTTTAGAATGTTGTTGCGGTTTTTTTGTTTTGTTTAATTTTTCTGTTTAAGCAAGAGCCCATTGTTTGGTGTCCACCATGGTTAAATGTTTACTATTTTTACTGGATGCTCTTGTCTTATGTTAAGTGAGATATGAGATCAATAGTGGCTCTGCAATTATTTGTCCATTGATAAAGCCTTCATTTCTTAAATGAAGTACGTTTATCTGTGTCCTGACAGTGATAAGGGAGCAATACCAGTCAGCTGCTGCCTAGTCTAGCATTTAGCTCCATAGCTGGACAAGTGCCTGGACATGGGTCAAATGATGTCTAACTTTCTTCCTATTGGCATTTCACTTTACAAACTGCTCTGATGGAAGGTTTGACAAATCATCCTTGCTGAGTTCAGATAATAAAAACTAGCAGGACAAATGGGAAGTTTTGATAAAAAGAAAACACTAGCTGATTTCTAGTTAAGTGACCAGTCTGTAAAGCTACTGGATGGTAAAATGAAGATGACAGAAAATATTCCATTTAAGGCACTCATTTGCTTCTTCAGGCATCATTTAAATTTAGTTGTTTATCAAATTTAGTTACTGAAAATTCAATGTAAACTTTATTCTCTGATAGGAAGCAAATTTTGCTTCCAGTAAAAACAGCATGAAATTCTCTTTGGCTTTAGTGAGGTCAAAATTTCAGCCTAGTGGAGCACCTGAATCCATTTCAGCCCCAGAATTAGAGACTTCTACAACACATGTGGGGTGAGCTTGTTGTTTGGTTTTATTTATTTGTTTTATTTCTAATTCTGATGTGTGACAAAGAAAGGAATTTCCAAACTAATGTAAAATGTAGTAATGAAAATTCAAAGAGGTTGATAAACTGACACATTTTCTTTTTCTATCTTTAATGTATTTTAATTCAAACCAGCAGTTATTATAGATAAAGAAACAATTTGTATTTAGTTTTTAGCCTGCCTTTTGATAATGTTTACTGTGAGCTATACTGGTTATATGCCATAGAAAAATTAGGTGTATTATTACCCTGGGATTAGGGTAAAGAAATCCCATTATCCTCAATTTGATCTACTTTCAGAAAGCTAGAGATGTTTATTGTCACTTGGTGATAAATCTGATAAACAGTTACACAACTATGTGATCAGCACCTTTCTCAGAGATTCCTTTCCGTGTGTTGGACATGAGTTCATGAAGCAGTGTTAAAAGTAGGTTTAACACTCAAATCTCTCAAAGATTTCTTTATTCTTTCCCAGTTTTGCAACTTGTGCCTGGGCACTAACTTTCCATCAACTTTGTTATTACAGTTGCTGAGTTATCATGACTCCACCTTTTTGCTTGGAAGAAACCTGTCATGTGCAACTAAAATGTCTAGAAATACACATTTGGATATCTCTTCAACTACTGATTTTTTTACCCACCTATCTTCAAATTTGAAAAAAAACTGGCTGACATACCTGAATTAAATTGTGATTTGATATGTTGATTATCTTCATTTCCTTAACTGGAGTTAAGGGGAGAATACCTCTATATGTGAAATCATAGAAATTCAGCCAAATCTCAGTCAAAGAAAGGTTGGATAACTGCAATCAGAACGGATGTTCTGATTTACTTTGTAGCTCAATATAATTGAAATAGAGATTGATAACAGAAAATGCTATTTCTAGGCCACCCAAGCAGAAGACTTCTTTCAGATTAATCATGCTGGTAGATAGATTGCTTCTTTGCAATAAAATGCTTTGGCTTTAGCAGTCCAGCTCATCTTCAAATAAAACATTCAATCAGTATCTAGTGTATCATTTGCAGCAAAGACAGATGTTGATACAGAGTTCAGACATGTCCATCAGGGATCAAGGAGAGGAAGAAGTGACTAGAAGATGGCTTAGCAGTTATACCAGGTTACACAACCAAAACTCTGAAGGGCAATTTTGATCACAAGGCCTGTTTCCTTTTGCTTTTCTGTGATCTCAGGTGCCAGAGTAGTTGATTTGTATAATTCTGTTCTGGTGTACAGTGAGAGAGGAAAACAACATGTGCTTGTTTATGTGTAGTGAGGAGGTACCCAGGGAGGGAATTGCCACAGAGGGCCGACTCACAAAAAGACTGTGATTCTTTAAGGGAACCCTGATGGATTAGTGTAGTAGAAAGGTACTTCATGCAAGTGAATCAGAGTAATGTGATGGAATTTAAATTTAGTCCAAACTTTCTATGTCTTGACGGTAATTGACTGACCACTGATAGTGCAGTGAAGCTGGAAAGAATGGGGTCTCTGTGCTGCTTTAATGTTAAAAGTTCAGTAAAGTTTTGTTAATATGAAATACAGATGAGTCCAAACCATGCACATGCGATCACGATGATTGTGCTTGTCATCAGGACAGATTTGTTCTTTGAATTTTTAACCTGTGGGACCACAAGAGCTGAAGGACTGACTCAGTTGAACTGGTTATCTGCTGAGAAGAGTAGTCCAGGTGTGACAGACTTGCTCCTCTCCAGAGACTGCCAGTGATGGAACTAAAAGATGGCATGAGGAACCACTGAGGACAGACTGTCACTGAAGCATGAAGATTCATGAGCATGAAAGACTTCCGTGAATAGAAAGGTAAGAACTACCTACCTGTAAAGATGTTTGCTTTTTACAACTGAGATAAGGAATTTAAAAGTTATGTAGGTAGCTCTGGATATATAAATACTGTATAGCACTAAACTAAAGAGATGTCACACTTAAGAGACTAGTTACCAAACTGTTCTGGCTTGTTGAATAATTGCTGAGTCAATTGTCCTGTTATCTGCTTGCAGCATTGGTGAGATGGTCCCAGATAGTGGAGAAAGGAGTTGAGCTCCTGTGCCTCGGGGTACAGCTCACTGAAGTGGGTACATGTAGTTTGACTCAGGAAGAGTTGTGCTGTCCACAAAGGCTACAATAATTATGCATCTGTCTAAGCTTCAACAGCACCTTCTTTAATGCCACCAAAAATCAAAAGAATATTCCTGTATAAACCCTTTGACACTTCTCACAAGGAGATAACAAACAGTTCTCTCTTTTAAAATCTAGCAAGCAAAACTGATATGATTTAATTCTATTTCAAAAAACTACTCTAAGTGCTTTGGGTTTTGAACATTATTTTACTGTTACTTTACTAAGATAATAACTTCTGAAATGTTAAGAAAAACAGCAGAGACCAGGATCTTTGCCCTAAAGGAGTTTGCTGTCTTATGAAGAGACAGACAACATGGTACAGCCACGAATAACAAACAGCTTTACAAGGCAGCCTCATATCTATACAGTTATAAAAAAACAAATAACATCTCAATAAATTAATTCTGTGGATTATTGACTTCATATTGCCTTTGAGAGGTTTTATATTAAGTGTTTATTTTTCAGTCAACCACTGTACTACAGAACATTAGTATAAGGTTTTAGTGGTTTTGTTAACACTGGCGTGCACATCCTTAGAAATGTAAAAACGCTGGTATGTCTTGAAGCACTTTTTATTCCATTAAACATTTCAGGGCTAGATTTTCAGCAAGAAATAACTGAGGTTTTTGAAATATTTTTTTGTTTACGTAATATATTTTGTCATTAAGACCAGTTTTGTGTTGAGATAGTTAGGAGATGTAGGTATGTGCCAAATGCACCTAGATACTTAGGTACAATAATTGATCCCAGTGATTTATGTAGAATTTGATGCTTAGCTAGTTTTGACAACCCTACTGAATGCCTACCAGTGTTGTTAGACACTTCAATGTCTTCTAAAATCTGACTCACTCTTAGGATGTGAGACATCTTATTAATTTCAACTAGATGATTCATTCATTATTTTGGGCACAAAATTAAGTACTTAGCTGGAAAGGGCAACTGTGGTTTTCATTTCATTTTTGTCATAGTTTTCATTAAATATTTGCTTCTGTCCCATGTGTTAAGTGGAAACATCTTTACATTTTACTTTTTCCAGAGAAACATCTAGCTCTGACTATTAGCAAATGGAATTCTGCAGTATGCTAAATAATGAACTAATCAGTTTCAAAGTTGTTGAACCTTTCTTAGCTACAACAATTAATATGCAAGTGATGTGACTACAAGGTTCCTCTTAAAAGCAAAATAAGCTCTTTTTATAGTAGTATAGAGAAAAACTGGATGACCTGGCTCAGTACAAGCTTGCAGGGTATTCCTGCCACGCTGCTTCAGAAGTTGAGCACAGTACCTGGCAGAATAAGAAGAGCTAAAGGTGTGAGAACGATTTCTAAATCAATGCAAAGTACTAGAATAGCTGATGAAAACGATCAAACAAAAAGGCCAATGTGAGAATTTTCCTAATGCACTTCCCTTATTCAGCTAATTTAAAATATTGCCGAATTGAGATGGATTCTCTAAATATTTTATCAGAAGAAAGCTATGTGCTCTATAGATATTTCTGTGCTACTGCATAGTGGCTGAAAAACTTACTTATTAGGAAATATAAATTCTTGTCATTCATCAGATTAACTCATAAAACATAATTTCTGCAACAGATGGTTTGCTTTTCCTTCTCTGAATCTAAGATACGGAAACCAATGAAGCCCTGAGTACAAAATGTTAATAGTAACCAGGGAAATCCATCATCCTAGGATTCAAAATGGACATAATTCATAATAGTCAATTCTGTTAACATCGTTCTCATTTAATTCTAATTTATAAAATACTTCTTTTTTATTTTCTATGTGTTCTGTGTCCTGCACCTCTGAAACATTGGTCTTTTGTGCTCCCTGCATTTATAGAAAGCTTAATCTAAAATTTTCTCAAGCAGGTTCAAATTCTATAACATCACAGAGGGACATATTTAAGACTGTAATTGATGTTCTACAGTGTGACCTAAGCCATTCCTTTTAATTTACTTGCAATGGTATTATAATAATCTCTTTTTAGAATTTTATTCCCTTACAGAAGATTCTTTTTTAAACTGAAAATTAAAGAAAAGCAATACTAAATGTCACCACTGCTGACATCTCTTTCATTGCTGTGCTTGGCTTACCTGTTCTCTCTCTTTGTAGACAAAAACACCTTTTCAGTAAAACAGAAGTTTTCACTATGAAGGTATGGCTGGGCCTGACCTTATCTATGTTTTTAAGTCTCTCCTTTCAACTGTCTGCCAGTAAACAAAAATTCACTTGGGCAAAGTTCATTTAGACCAGCTTTATTAAGTCAACAAAGTGCAAACCTGAAATAGAGGACAGGCAGAAAAATCTCCTCCTATGAAGTCAATAGAAATCCATCTCCCTAAGCCCTTTTTTATTCCTGGCATCAGTGATTTTTCTTGACTGATTTATTGGAGGGCACAGGTTTAACTAATTTGTCTTGCATAGGTATCTTTCCCATTCTGTCCTCTCCACTAGCACAAAACAATCTTCCCTTTAAAGGTTATTTCCTAGCCAGATCTGTCATAAAGCTATTATCATTAATTTGCACTTTAGGAGTTCCTTTCAGTTTTTAAAAAACTATGACATACATTCCTGATTTATGGGTTACAATGTGACAACCATCATATGCAAAGAAGATTGTTTATACTTACCACAGATGCCTTTGAAAAAGAGGAAAATTTCAACCATATCCCCACTCCATCTGCTTTACATAACTGTATTCGATATCATAGAAGAACATGGCAACCTGTATTTTCCACTGTTCTCTAGAATGTCTAATAGAATTTTCTCCTAGTTCTGAAAAATTCAGTAATCACATACAGAAATACAGGAAGTTTGTAATACTCCATTAAATTCCAGAGGTCTTAAGAGTCACTTCTGTAGAAACACACTTTTAATCCTTATACATAATTTCCCTGCAACCAATAATTAAAAAATTATCCTCAGATTACTGTGAACCTCATTAAATATATTTCAAAATGTTTCATGAAAAAAATGAAGAAAAGCAAAATATTTTCCATGTTTTAAAAAAGCCCAAACAATAACACCATTAAGTATGAAGATTAGAATGTACCTACCTAAACTAAACAGCACCAGGAATTTGAGACATACAAATTCTCGTAGATCAAACTGCAGGGAACGAAGCTTTGCTACAAGTTCTTGTGCATGGCTCATAAGATTGTTGAGGGTGGCTCCAGCTTGGGATGTTATTACGGAATAATCCACCTGTAAAAGAGAATTGTATTCCTGTCTGTTTGTCATGCCCACAGAACCACTTTAGGATGTTTCAAGCAATTGTATGCAACTGGGATACTCCTGGATAAAGAAGTCATTGTCAATTTAATGATGTTATCAAGTCAAGATGATTTTATATATAAACCAATTTTAACACAATGGTATATACTGAAAATTACATTAAACTGTATATCTTAATGGTATGCCACATCACTGTGAGTTTTGGCTTGCCTGTATTAGCTTTTTTAAGAAGCTGTATATATGAGAACTGTTTATGACACTGGTAGCTGTTCCTGTCTCAGTTTGTTTTATTCACTTGGTGTCTCTTGTTATCATTTTAAGATCTTATGAAGAAAGACTGATGAAGAGAGCTTTGTGCCTACACTGGGTGTATTAGTCTAGAGGGACATAATGATATTCATGAGAAATGGTCCGGTGTCCATTACTTGGCCAGAAACATCTATTCAAGCCCAGAAATGTTGGTGTATTCCCACAGGAAACAGTGGTATTGTGTGGGTAGCTTCTGTTCTCTGTACTACACAAAATCCTGGTATTTGCTGGAGTTGATTTCAATGCACTTATTCTGGCAAGTCCTGCCCCGCTAAGGGGGCAGGAGGAGCTGGCAGGTGTGTGACACAGGCCAGCTGCACTCACATTGTCCCAGGCAACAACTGCAGCACACAAAGCTGCTTTCCCTGGGGGAGAGAAGCAAGAGGGACAGCTCTGGCATCTGCTGCCCTTGTCATGCTGCCCATTTGTTCTTAGGGCAGGCTGATCTGTCTATGAGCTTTCTGAGTGACACTTGTATACAGAGATCCAGTGGAAATCTGGAATTATTACACCATGTTAAAATTGGTAATATTCACAAGCACAGTTTACTTAAAGCCTGGCATAGCTGACACATCCCTTGGTGATCCTTGAATCTCAGGCAACCTCCACAAGGCTGGATGCTGAAACTTTCCTGACTAATGCCAGTCCCATTAAGGGGATGTTTCCATGCAGATGGCTGTACCAGCCCCTGCCACTCTGAAGATGTGCACGCTTTGTCATGGAACAGTGACCAGTGAAGGGTGCCACAGCCTATGGGACTGCTGTGATGTGAAGGTGCAGTGCAGGGGCTGGGCTGAGCTGGCTCCAAGACAGGGCTGGTGACAGTGAGACCTGGTAGGAGCGTGGGATGGAGCAGGGTGTAACTGATGTATCAGAACTGGGGGGACATCAGCAACTGCTGCAGCTGAAATGCTCAGCCCACTTTTCACCAGAGTGCCAGATACCTGCTATGAGTGCCACTGTCCCATGCAAATGGTCTGGTGTGCTGCTTGCTCCCATGAGGAAACACTCCTGGCTGACTGGCTGAGTTATAAATGGGTTAGTGATGCATTTTCAAAATGCATTTTTCTTGCCTGGGTGTTCTAATATTACCAACACCTTTCTCCTTTAGGAGCTTCCAGAACAACAGGGAAATTGCTGACCATACTTCATGTAAGCACATATAAGTGAAGTCTGGCTGTAAATTAAGACTAAGTACAGTGTACACTTTGTGTTAGTGATTTGTTTAACTTTATCAATGCTCTTATCCCATCTTTAGGGTCTCCCATAATAAAGTAGTTAATAAAGAATGGACAAGTATCACTGAAGGGAACAGACCAATACCATAAAGCTTTGTTTTCCCTAGCTCTGGTCCCTTAAAATCTATTTTAAAAAAAACCAAACCAACAAACCAAAACTGTTAAGAAACATGTATTTTGAAATTATCTTTTTTAAATTTTGAAACTATTGATTTTGCTCACATATAAACAGCAGCAAAACAATAAAAAACCCAAAAAACCAAAACCAACTTAAATACTTTTAACCTGACAAAATTTCAGCCAGGAAAGACAGAAAGACGACTGAAAGAAACTAAAAATAAGTTTTCCTAGTAATGACCTTAATATAATCAATAGATTACTGACTTTTAATACGATACTTTGTTTATATGTACTCTTACTGCTCCCAAGAAACTGACTGAAGACAACTGCAAAAGAAAAATGAAGTTCCCCTTTTTGTATGGTGGTTAAGAATACTCATGTGATGTAGAGTTGGAGCAGTTAAAGCTGTGCTTATATTTCAATTAAGCCAATGGATTATGCTTAAGTATCCTGTGAGGTAGGTTTTATTGCTGTCTTTTACACCTGGGGAAACTTGAAGTAGTGAAGTTAAATCACTTACTCAAGGCCAAAGAAATCTGTGGTAAAATAAGGACCTGATCTTTGGAAATCCGAGACAAATTATATTTCAAAACCTACTTTCTGGTTAATCTCTTATTTATGTCTCTTTCTATAGATAAACTTATTCATATTTCTTTATGTATATATACTTACATAAATAATAAGAAAAAACTATACAACATACCTGAAACACTTTTTACTCAAAGAGCAGTTTAATATACTACTTCATATTGAGAAACTGGTCACATATAAAGATGAAGTTTCACAACTTAATTTCCCTTTTGTAATTGTTAAGAGGGGAAAAAACCCTCAAAATCCCTCACTGAGTTTCCAGTTTGTGGGAAAAATATGCTACTTCATAATAAGAAGTTGAGATGCCTGAATGTCATGAATATCAGTGGCCTTAGTGCAGCGATTATGCCATAATGGAAAAACCCAGTAGATGCCTGGATCTCCCACCATCCCTCTACTGGAGAGCTCTCAGGCAACCTGCTACTCTTTCAGGTGCATTTAATATTTGCAGCACCAGCAAATTTGTCTGGGAGGCAAGTCCTCATCTGCCACTCACCAGGAACAGGCTGTATTAAATTTTTATATTTATTGACATTTCATTACCATAATTGACTGCAGTTGGTTCTCTAGTAGAAGGCACAGGGCTGCCTCCTAAGCAGGAGAATTGGTCCCTTGAGTAGGATTTGCAATTAAAAACAACGCAGAATGGATTTTTTTTTTTAATTGTGTAAATATGATGAGTTGAATTTTCAGCTTTAACTAGAGAATACTAGGTGTGCAGAAGGCTTTTTTCAAGAGTGAGCAAAATTATGAGTCAGTGGAAAGACGACCCCCAAAGGTGTCAATCAGTTTATACAAAAGCAACTGTGCATGAAAAAGCCTCAGTTAATGCCTATTCTGAAAAAGTGGTCACATTAAAGAGTATGCTCTCCTGATTGCTTGGTCCTGTGTGCAGAAATTTATACTAAAAAGTGTCTTATACCTTCCAATTCATGATTAAAAGCACTTTCAAAGGACAAAGGTTAAAGCAGCTTGGATCTTGTGCAAAACGATTAATTGCATACTGAAGTCTTAGCATTTACTTTATATTGTACCATTAATTTCATTTGGTAAAATCAAATCCACAACTGAAATAAATTGTTCTTGCTTCCCAGTTAATACCATTACATTTCACAGCTGATTTTGATGTTGAAGATGGTATGTTGACTGGCATTTTTGAAAGCAGAAGCTTTGGTGAATCTTCCACATAACCTAATTTGGAAGGAAAATGATGGGTGTAAACTTACAGCTGCACAGACAAACAGAAGTGTGAATTCCTCCTATTTAGCCCATCATCCTGGGCTAAATAAATGCTGGGGTAAAGGCCAAAAAGGTAGGGAGCACCTGTGCTTTTTTGTTTTGCAAATGATTTATCATGGTAATGAATCACTCTTGAAGACAAATCCCTGGTTTCACTGGGCTCAGATAACTTTTTTGGTGAATCAGGTGGTGGCCTCTCGTACCAACTTCTCTCTATGCTCACAAAATGGAGTCTAAATTGAACTGTGGAATTTAAATTCTAAAATTAAGCAGTGTTTAATTTCTAGATTATAATTGTGGGGTCATGTGGAAATATTGTGTAGAGCTCTATCATCCCTTTCAATGCTTCAGTAAGCTTGAAGTAGTCTCAAGAATACAAGATTAGAGTGATTTTCCTTGTTGATGGCTGTTACCAGGTACTGACTATCCCTGAATGCCATTCCTTTCAGCCAGACAGGAATCGTACACCTAAGGAATAAAGCCCCTGCTGTGGCTCTATCCAGTACCTGTATAATGAATGAATGCTCTAGCATACTAAGGCAGTTCAAGCTAATGAAAGATTGATTTTATATTTAATTTAGTAAATTAGACTACTGTGTGTTCGGGGCATGAAGGCAAAGGAGGCAGTGGGTGCCTGGGTGCAGCAAAGGGATCATCCCGCTCCTCCCTGCTGTACCCAGTGCAGCCCTGGCCAGCACATCTGGCTGCTGCTGGGAAGCTGCTCCCCCACCACTCCCTCCTCAGCTACAAACTGCACTGAAAGCCTGGGGAGTTCCCCACAATGACCTGCCCTGGGTTTTGAAGTGCTGACCCTGCTGAGAGCCTGTGAGCTGGCTCAAGTGTATGGTATGTGGGTGGATGAGTCTTACTCTCAGAAGGATGCATTCAGCACAGTATACAGCAAACAAGTCAGTTTACTATCACAACCATAATTTCCTTCCCACTGTTTCCTGAATTATATATTTCAGTAACAACTATGGTGGTTATTAAAGTAATTTTGAGCTTTTCATGTAATAAATACTTTCACTAAAAAATTATTTCTGTTACATTTTTAAGTAAACATGGAAAACACTTTGAAGGAGCATCTACAAACAGAAATTGAGGAGGACCCAGCACAGACAAAATCAGCAGCTATGCTTGTATCTACTGGTTATCTGGTTTGGATATATTAATTAAAATTGTGTTGACTTACGCAGCATAAGATGCTTGTCATTTTAACATGATACACAATAATAGAAGATAATGAATTAAGTTGCCAGTGCACCTTTCCCCTAGGATGATGTTACTGTGCTTGATAATTAGCCATAATATGCAAATAGTAACACTCCAAAGTACTGCATTTACTTTTTCTTACATCAAGATTGAAGAAATTCTGTGCCCTGTAGTTGATAATATATATATATATATTTTCATTCATAGTAGATACATTTATGTTATAAAATACAAAATAATGAAAGTATTCTTAGGTTTCTTTCAGATAGCTGTTTTCATCAGTGCCACTAGATTTTCCACTCTACCAATGGTGACTGTTGAGTTCTTTTGATTAATATGAAGATGCTGAAGTAATGTGCTGAACACATCTAAGCCTAGAGTACAATAGAATCCATTTCTTTACCAAAGTGTTGTAATGCACTTTTGTGTTTTTTGTTTAGAGGTGAGATGATATGACATCACTGCTGGGTTTGAGTAGTCAATAACCTCCATCTAAAACAGAGCATCACCAGAAATGTTTTTGTGAATGTTTGGGTAACATCTCAAAGGCCATGCTAACTCAGACTGTTTCTTCAGGATCTTTTAACCATGTAAGGTCATTCCACCTTATTAGCCTCTGATTTTACAGAAATTTCTACTCTATTAGTTTCAATCCTTTCCCACCAATGAAAGACTGGATGTGCTAGCTTTGAATCCCATCAGCATCACTGCTCCAATAGGCAGTCAGAACAGATTCATGTGGTGCTTTCTTCTTTGAATTTGGTCTCTGAACAACTTGTCTCTCATGCTGGGCAAACCTAAAATCAAATGTGGGATTTTACATGAGTTTATGTTGACAAATTAGTTCACTAGTATGGGGCTCACTGGGAGAACTAGCAGGCTTGAAAAAATGCTGCCAGACTCCAGGCAAATAGCTTTTGGGGTTTTTTTATGGGAGCAATGTGTCAGAATACAAAAGAAGTGCTTTTTCTATGAACACAACAGAGCTAGCATGTGGGAAATGGAAGAGTTCTGGTGTGCAAGGATTCATATTGGGTGCCGTCTCCATGACTTTACTGGAACTGGAATTTTAGACTTAAAAGCATAAAGCTATGGTGGTTTCATGGCAACACAGCAAAGCAAGTGTAAATTGGGATCAGTTTGTTCACAGATGTGTCCATAGCTGCTTGAAAGGCTCAAAATTAATCTTTGGACAAACCTGAATTCAGGGCACTTCATGGTTGTAACTGAATTTTCATGTGTTTTACCTAGTTTAACTGAGAACATCTAGCTCATCCCCAAGAAGCAGCCAGCATATCTTCATAAGGTGTGAAGCACTTGTAACTACTAGCATGACCTTGTTTTCTTTTAGGCAGAAACCACTAGAATAAGGAACTGTGCAAGAGAGGAAATACTACACTTGAACAGCCAAATAACGATTGCTTGGCCTCATTTGTATCCACCTTGAATCAAATTATTTGCCTATGTAAGGACTTCTAGATTTGGCCCTCAAATGCCAAAACCCCTTTTCTGCCAGCTACAGTTGTAAAGTCTCACTGACTGCAACCACAAATCTAATAGGAATAAAAAACCCATACCAATTTCCAAAAACATAAGGAGCAATAGCTTTGCACTAAATACCCATTAGCTTTCTCTATCCATGACTAGTGTATGTATTTTTAGTACTTTCTTAGATTAACAAAAAAGCCTGTTTCGTTATCTACCTTTTTTTTTTTTTTTTTTTTTTTGCCAGCTCCTTTCTTTTGTCCTTTGCAGTCATTCCTTCCTCTAACACTATTGTAATTTTTGTACTTCAGTGGTATTTCTGGAAGGGTGATCTTTCTTGACATCACCATCAAGATCTTTGTTATCTTATATGACCTTCTCTGCTGCTATGATTTAGAATACAAATCCAGGTGGAAAGATGTATTTGTGTGATGACTTCAACTCAATCAGTTGTTTCAACAATCTCAAAAAAAATCCGAGATCTAGGCATGTTTTTGGATGGCGTTTTTCATCTGAAAGGCTTTGACTGAGCTCAGCAGAGGGAACAATATTTGGCAACAATGAGTAGAGTGTAGGTATGAACAAAAGCAGCAGCTTGTGTCTGCCCAGGCAAGGCTACAATTCACATGTTGTGTATTGACTGTTCCATGAAAATGCACGAACAACGATACTCTGTGCAGAGCTTTAGTATCTACCCTGTGTGTGCTGGGCTTTGGAAACTGGCAGTGTATTGCTGGCATAGAAGTTACAAAAGGAAAGTGCTCAAGTTGGAGGAATTAAAGTTCTATAATTAGAAATGGTCTGTTAAAATTACATGCCACATGGCAAGCCTACAAAACTCGGCATGTGGAGAGCATATTGGCAATGATTTACAATTAACCACTACATTGCAAATCACTCCTTAGCTGTTTTCTATTATGAAATTTTGAGAGTTGTAAAATGCATTTGTGCTACTTTATTTCCTTTTGAAATGGTAATTGCTACTGCTGAGGGGCAGTACTTAGTGCAGAAAATGAACTGTGCAGCATAGGGAGAAACTTGTTTCTGAGGAACTGCTGAGGAATTGTAATGATCTGAAAAAGTGCTCTCTTGAAACACACACACACAAAAGAGCTTAATTTATGAAACCCCAACCAAATAAATAACAAAATAAAATAAAACAGTCTCTTTTTGTGCAAGGGCCAAAGCCTGCTACTTTGTTGCTGACTGCACTTTTTGCCGATCAAAGTGGGAACAGTGGATTGACGCTGGGTAAAACTCATAAGCCAGTGGCTTGATGGAAATGCAGATGTATGGAAATGTGATAGGAGTGCCCTAAGGTAATGGATTTTGGGCCAATGTGTTTGAAAATTATCAAGTGTGCTTCTAACTACTAGCCCATTTTAGATACCTAGTGTAGAACTGACAGCGGTACGGCCCTGGGGAGCTGGATGAAGTTTGACTTCTGTGTCGGAGGAACAGAGGCTGTGCAGTCTAAGTGGAGAGAGCAGGTATGTTCTAAATAAGTGGTGGTAAGTTCCCCCCTTACAGCTTCCACCTTGATTGTGATTGTAAAAAGAACTGTGTTTATGAGTAGCTTTTATGGAGGGATACATTAAGGAAAGCGAGTAGTGAGGCTTTTGAGGTCTTAAATTTACTAACTTGTGACAATAATCTTGATCTCTCCGGTAATAAACTTGGCAATCTAGCTCAGGTCCTCAGTTTAAAGTTATTATCTTTGAAAGCCAGATGATTGACTGTAATTTTGCTCATAGTGCTTTGTTGGTAGCAGAAATAAAAACATCTACAGCACTTTACATCAGAAGTGTCAGAGTGCTTTCTACACTTGAATCAATTAATTTCTATGAAATAGTGGCATGGTTTTCCCTTGTCTCTACTGCAGGAGCTGAAGGGATCAAGACAGCAAGCAGAAAGTATGCAGCACTTTGTGCACTAGCAAAGATTCACAGTCCCCGGGTCTAGAAGTGTGGCTTTCCAGAATTGTTTTACAGTTCTTACAGAGGATACAGATAGAGTAATAATTGTCCTTTCATAAATATATTTGAACTGGTGTTGTGTCTTAGAATGCAACAGTCTGAGGTGATGCTACAAAGACAGTCCATCTTGACTCTTAGGAAAATAAACAGTTGTATTGGATCAAGTTGTGTCTAACAGTAACTCACAACAGAGCTAGGATATAAAAAGCAGTGTACAGCACCTGAAGCCAGAAATGGCTCAGAGCAAGTAATGTAGGAGCACTATCCATGTCCACCGGCATGTGGAGGTGATGTTCCAAAAGCATTCAGCTATAGTTGGAATTTGCAAGGGATGTCAAATTGCTAGTTAGGGGATGAACAGGGAAAACGTGGGATGGCTGCTGGATTCAGATGATGATTTAGTGGCAGCAGGCACAGATCAGGCTGAGGTTCTCAGTGCTGCCTTTGCCTCAGCCTTTACTAACAAGTTCTCCAAGGCTCTGTGCTTTGCATCAGGGCTCAGGGAGGAGGAGAGTGACCAGCACTGGGTCTAAATTGAAAAAAGAAAAAAAGAGTTCAGACCAGAACTAAGAAAGGAAAAACTTTCTCCCCATGAAAATGGTCAGGCAGTGGTGGCTGTACATGGAGGTTTTACAGTTTCCACTCTATAGGTTTACAAAGCCCTGCAAAACCTGGTTTTAGCTGGGGGTTAGACTAGTGGCTACTTAAAATACCTTCCAGCCTGGATTATTCTTTGATTTTAAGATCTGTGGCTCTGGCAATTCTAGATATTGTAAAACATCTGCTTAACTCACCCAGCTTTGTCCATCTAATTAAAAAGAGGTTCTTCAAAAACATTTTTCTACCAATGAAAATAATTTAAATAGATGATGTTTTAAAGTAAACGTTTTTGAATGACAAATTGCATACAACTCAGGTACTGGCATAGTGCTGGCATTTCTGCAATCGCTCAGCCACCAGCGGCCATTCTGCGAGCATGTGTGGCACACACAGCGCAGTGAGAGCTGTGCCCATTCCTGTAAGCAATCTGGCTTTTCTCCTATGATGGTGGTGACCAGAGCTGAATGAAATCAGCACAGGACAGTGGCATTGTGTGTAGATTTCAGAATCATTTGAGTTTCAAAAACAGCAGCCAGAGATCGCATATTTACTTCAAGTCTAGTGTATCCCTCTTCCCAAAGAGGATCTCAGGCAGATCTGTGGGAGTATGTTCTGCAGCTGTTAGAAAGCATGAAATGGGAAGGAGTCCATCCATAAGGAAAAAGGCTGACTTAATGTTCTTGTTGCTGATCTAGTAATATGGCTCCTTGCTCTCGAAAGATGATGGGAGACACTGTGGGTCTTGCACCTACTTCAAAATGACAAACTTTGCCACAGGAAGGTGAAATTTGGTTTAAAGAAGAATGTATTAAACATATTTTACAAACCTGGGGCAGAAATGGATACAATCAGTCCAATTTAGACAGGTTTTAATTTAGCTGGGAGACTGGCTGGAGATACACAGCTTCTAAATCCAGCTGCTGATTTGCAAGCAGTACATTTAATAACCATCCTGCTATCTGTTGTCCAACAGTGAAGAAACATTCTGCTTTGCTTTGAGATTATGTACAGATTTTTTTTTTCCCAAGAAAAGAGTGGCTAATAAGATAAATATTATTGCTGTGGGAAAATGGTGACAATGGCTAGAATTTAAGGATATTTAGATGTGTCTAATGATTTCAGTGGGACTTGAACACTTAGTATCTTTAAAAACTAGCTAATAACCTAACAAATGAGACACTAATTTAGCAGTTCTCTCAGGAACAGAAAACTGTCAATATACTTACAGCTTTATAAACACGGCACTAAGCAAGCACCCTGTGTGGTAAATGAAATAATTGCTGGTAAAATTGTCTATCTTTTGCAGATGATGAAATGGAAAGGGGATCAGTCATTTTCTCAAAAGCACTAATATGAATCAAGAGCAATGCAACTAATTTTTGCTAATACAATTAGGGAGTACAGTGCTATCTGTCACAGGCCAGTGACTTTCCATGAAGGTGCAGGAGTCAGTTCCATAACTAGAATTTGAATGTTCCCAATTTCTTTCTAGGACAAGTCAATCATTTCTCCCTTCTTCTGTAGGCCTTTTAATCATAAATGCAAACAGTTATTTCTCCTGATTCTTATGAACACTTGTTCTCAGTGTTAAGAAATTGCTTCAGTTTTTTTAAAGTTGTAACTGAAGCTGTAAGCAGATTCCACAACATGCAGACACAAATGTTGTGGCACATAAAAAGGAGCTCTTTCCCAAGTGTGTATAAATTGAGGCAGTTCAGTTTGCAGCTACTTAAATACCAATGAACCATCACTTGTTTTCATTTTGAGTCAGAAATATAATGTCCAGGCACAGTTTGCTTCTCTTTGATACTGCGATTTACTTTTTTTCTGTTAAAAACCAAACAATTATCTTAGGAATAATATTCTTATTTTACTGTCAAGTTCTTTGTGCTTTGGAAAGCACGAGGAAGACAAAACTTTCTATTTCTTTTGGGGTTTTCTAACTGTTTTCCTAATAATTGCCAGAGTATAGCTCTTGCATTTTGGGAGACTTATGTATCCGGCACCTGAAGAAAATTAACTCTTCGAAAGCTGTGCAGAAACTGCAGGGTGCATATCCTGAGACAATACCTGCTTTTATAGCCTATGGGCTCAATAATTTTCCCTGTGATTAGGTGTCTCAGCTGCCCATTTTCTCACACGTGTGTATGTCTCTAAAAGCAAGATATTTCTGAGGCAGTAAGCTGCAGGTTCTCTAGATTTTTGGCCCAGTTAGTGATTCTTTTCTGTAAATCACAGTTCTGAAAGGAAAATAAGCTATATTTGCTTAAACCTAGAGCATTAGGTTTGGGAGTGTTGTTGATGTTGTTAGAAACCAATTTAGCCGCAAGGAAATACAACTTCTTGAGAAACACTTCTCATCTGTTATTTTTCAATCACTGAAGTATACAAATATATTTGAAAAGCAAAGTGCTTATGATTATATCTGCTTTTATAAGTTTAAGTGTAATCAGGAGACTAGAAACAGAGTGCACAAGTCATTTTATCTACATTATTTGTGGAGAATCTCTGAGAACACAGGAGTGCTTCTGACCTAGTTAAACTCCTGCTATTTTGAAAATTATTATAAAAAATTGACATCAATATTTCTCTAAGACCACATACTCACTTGTTGCCCAGTAACCAGAAGGATGGAGCCTTCTTTCCCATGTACCACTTGCCGGTAAATGTGATCTAGAATTAAGAGTTCGCTCCAGCAGTTCTGAAGCAACTTCATTTGGTCATCAACCTGTAAAGCAAAGATGAATGTTGGTGGTATCACTCTGGGAGCAAGTCTACATGACACTATGGAGCCAGTCCTCCTTCAAGCATGTGGCTAACAACATGAGAACAGAAATGCGATCTAGAATTATTCACCCACAAAATTGCTATTATTGCCTGAATAAACAGGTCACTGCTGAAACCTTTATCTATAAAATGTATAGAATATTTACTCCTGATCAGATTCATGGAAAGCAGAAATATGGCACTGTTAGGTAAAGTCGTAATTGTATATTTATGAAATGCTCACGGCAACAGGGTATTACTTTTACCCAAAACAAAAGAACAGAAACAATGCTGATGTGAACTTTCTCATAGTCCCATCTTTGAACCTCAGCTTCTGGAAATAGTAAGGAATCTGCAGATTCAAGAGCGTTATTGCTGCAAGAGGCCCAAGTCAGAGATACGTCCCTTGCAACGGAAAAAGTGAAGAGAGAGGTAAACACTATCTCTAAAAATGGCCATGGTGTTATGAAAAGAGGAGAACGCTCCTTCGTGAACAGAATCTGAGCAGCTTCAAGTGTCACTGGTAGAGCAAGAGAGGGCAGTGCACAAGTCAGTGGTGAGCAGTGAGACATATCACTGTATTTGGGAACAGAAGTAACATACTGGGCACTCAGCACAAGCAACGTTCATTTTTGTAAAGTTATTTGAAATGTACAAATTATGTATGAAATATACCTTTAAACTGGATTTCATTCAGTTTTATTCACTGAAAGACTGAAAAATAATTAGAATTTCCATGGAAATGTGAGGAAAAAAAAATCACAAATTAGTGGAAGGCAGACTAGGAAATTAAGTCATGGCACGCATCAATATCCTTTGGATCTATTCTTACTGAGCTTACTAACTTCTTTTTGAAATCAAACAAAGTCTTTGACTTCAGATATGTGCCCTGAAAGAGTTGCAAGATGCATACATTAGCCTCTTTACAATCAAGTATGGTAATAGCATGTATATTTGTTGAAAGGACTCCAAAAACCTGCACAGATAGTAATTGCTGAACAGATTAAAAATGCAATAAATCAAGAGAAGTAAAAAATAAATTAACATATTTGAAGTGGAGAAATAGCCAGAATTTCTGAGACATGGAACTGTTAAAATTGCTTTTCAAGGGTTCAAGTTTCAATTGCTTTAGAAGTAGATTTTGTAGTCCACAGGAAAACACATTACAAGGAGTAATCCTGCATGAGCTGAACTAGTAGATGTTTTTAAGTTGTATCAAATACGACCTAAAGAATTTTTGAACTTTATTATTTCAAGCTTGTTTTCTGGTTGTGTGGTAGTGAAGAAAGTAAAGTTTGATACTAGTAGATTTTTGTAGCATCATCTGTGAAATTTATCTGGTATTGTCTCCCTCTTTTCAGTCACTTGCCATATAGCTTGGACTTTAACATCTGAAACACTGAAATCTTTTGCCTCCTTCATTTATTTTAACTGTCCCTTAACTTTTCAAAGGCAGAAGAGCCCATCTGCAGCAGGTCACACTCTCCCACAGAGATCACACAGCAAGGCTGGTTCGCTATTAAAGATCTCTTCCTCTTCCTACACATATATTTGACCACAAACCCACTTAAACCAAGTGATTTGTTAACTCAAGAGAGGAATGTACATTTCCACATTGATACATTTGGGCCGGGTTTAAATGACTTATTTGAAAAATATATTTGAAATGTACAGATTCTATTACTGTTGCTTTTTACACGGAACTGTTCTGTGATCATTTTCACCTCCAAAAAGGTGTTGGAAAACATCACAAAAATCAAATAAATCAGACTAACATGATAGTCATCCAAAATGAACATGTCACACAAAGCTATCTAAGCTTACATGTGAAGGAAACAAACTGTGGGATAGTTTAAACATTCAGCATCCATGTCATAACAACTAATACCTGAACAAGAGCTCAAGTGTTTGTCTCTACTACAAATGAAATATTTCCAGCTAACCCATCTGTTTCAGCCACAGGCTTTTGAAAACAAACTGCACTTTACAGGTCTGGCTTTCTGAAGATCCCAACAGCAGCTAGTCTGCAATCAAAGCTTACCTCCCAAGCTTTATCATATCATTACTGAGCCAGTGCTGTGAGAACAGTGTGAGATGGCAAAATCACAAAAAAATTGTTTTGCACACAGTCTGTTCCTGCTGTTCTATGAGACTCATAAAACTCACAACAGTGAACATCTGCTGGTGGTTCACAAAATCTGCTTGTTCATATTCACTGCAATTTAACCAGTGAAATCCTATAAAATGGAGAGCATAAAAAGCACAACACACATCCCAAACACAGTATTGCCTGCTGAAGACTATTAGATCCAGCTGTTTTTGCCATTTCAAGAAAGCTAATGGGGCAGAAGAATGCTTCCCAGTTTGCACTAGGAAGAAAGAGACATGACTTAAAGGAGGATCACCGATTACTAAAACATAGGGCAAGTGACAAGTTCCAGCCCACTTCTAGAAGACATGTAAAAATACATACTTTATCCCTGTTAATGCATACAAAAATGAAAAATAAGAAACAACATGGATCACATTAAACAAAAATGGTAACGTATCACTCTGAATGTTACAATGAGCCGGTAAAGTTTATGATGTGTGTAACTTCAGCCAGTACACAAACACATTTGTGTTTCTGTGGCACGTTGACAAATGACCTGCAGAAAGTGCATTATCTGGCAAATGAGCCTTTCACCAGAACAACTGTGTGCCTTAAACTGAATGTGCCTTAAACTGATCCTGAAGGCAAAGAAGCTTAAGTTCAAGTCTGAAGAGGAAAAACCTCTTGTGGACTTCAGTCTTCTGACTCCAAAGCTGGAGTGTGCTGTTCCACCATTAACAGACTAAGTAGGAGAAAAGACAAGACTCTGTCACCAAGGTAACTTAGCTTCAGTCTGGGACTATCCATAATAAAAAAATTTTTTCAATTGTGGCATTCACTGAATTAGAACAAACTCACAAACTTGTACTACTGGCTAAATTTTGAGGTTTTTCAGTCTGTAGAGATCTTCAAGAGTACTGTCAATATTTTAACATCAACAAAAAGTGCCTGTTGTCCCAGCTACTGAGAATGAAAATGAGACATCATATGGCCAACAATCACCTGCTGCAAGAACACTCCTCAAATCTGCAGCTGCTCCCTGCCATAACAGAACACTGATACAAGGATAATGTAATCCATGTCTTATCAAAGCAAGTTGTCAAACAAGATACCCATTTGACAGCTATCTAGCCTCAAGCAAAAGTGTGAGTGAATACTGTACTCAGATGGTTAAATTTATGTCAGCCATTAGCATCCATATGAAGACACACCAGTGGGGACAACATAACTGGAAATCACTGCTGAAGAAAAATGTAGAAGGTAAGGGAGGATGAGTAACTATAAAGAAATAGATAATTTCCAGCATGCAGGGTGCCATGAAAGAGTAATAATGCTGTGAGTATGAAGTGGGAAAAACATCACACATGTATGGATCACTGCTGTTAATTGACAAAGGAAGCAAAGGGAGTGCTTAGGAGGAGGCCTTAAATGAGGGGAATGGGAAAGCAGTGTGGTGTGAGAAGACCTAAGGGGAGCTGGGTGTGGGTAAAACCTTGAGTACAAAGATGATGACATGCAGACTAAGGGTTTGTGTGACAGTAAGTGAAGCTGCTACAGCAGAGGAGGAGCATGTACTTTGTGTTAGAGAAGCAGAGGATGATGGCTGTTATCAGCACAGGTGTGGTATGGCTCATCTGCACAGTCAGCTTGATTCTGCTGAGTATCTGAATACAGGTTTGAACACAGAATTCTATGGTAGCATGCCCAAGTTTGTTCACGGCCAGCTGAAATTATAAGGTGACTGTAAATCACTGTTTTCTGAGTTCTCTGCTAACAAGTATTAGAAAACAGGCATTCATGGGACTACGTTTAGACACACCTACTAGTTTACATAATTTATCTTGCCAAGGTAGTGCAGGCCACATAGAGTATTTCCAGGAGTGGAGGCAAGGGCCTCTCTATTTGAAGTGTAAAGGTCTAATCCTGAGTACTGTGGTGGCGACTGTCTCTTGGCAGGACAAAAGGATGATCTGGGATTGGGAATGGGGGATGTCATATTTGTCTACTAAACCTTGGACTCCTGCTCATCTGGGCCCTGAGCTTTTGATACAGGACTCTGGAAGTTTTCAGTCTCACTGAGGCCTTTGTTGACACTGAAATACACAATCACACCTTATCAATTGTAGTTAAAGGAAGGACTTATCTCAGAAATGCTGGTTACTCATCTGAAAAACTATTTGTGCTGATGTTATAGATGAGTAAGGCTAGTATGACACAAGAGTAGTATTGTTGTAGAATGTATGCTTCCCACAGCACAGAACGTTAATCATTATAAACTTTTGTTTTCTCTGAAGAACAACACTGAAATTGCCAAACAGTAAAATGAAGAAAAATGTGTATGCTTTGCTGAAATGCACCTTAATCTTATCAAACCCACACTGTGTCTTTCTTTTAGGAAAATGTTTCACAATATTTAGCATACTGTAACCAACAACTGCAGATTTATTGCAATTTTTCTTCTGAAGAGGTATTTTCAGCCTGACACTTGATGAATTACCTGTTAAAAATTTCAGGGTCATGGGGTTTTTGTGTTGCTCTAAGTTAAATATTTTCCTTATAATTATTGCTGCAGATTCAGTTAAACAATGTGCTCACCTTTTACCCAGCCTATACCTCTTTTTCTCAGAAGCTGAAGAATCCCTTTTCATCTCTGTTCATTTGCATCAACTTGCAACTATAGCTTTGGGCTTTTCTGCTACTAAAAATTTAAAAGGGTATCTAATGATTTTTAAAAAATATGGTAATAGAAATTTATGTGATAAAAATGTACTGGATTCAACTGAATTGTTTTTACTTATGCTTCCAAAAGGGAATGCAAATATAGAATAACATGAAGCATTCATCTCATAGTGCCACTTTTGAATTCTACGGCCATTGAATAGCCATTTCCTAGTGAATATGAAGTGATTAAACATCTGTCTGAACTGCTCAGCCTGAAGCATACAGGTTCAAGCAATGGTTGAACTTCTTTCAAACATAGTTAGGAGATCACTCACACGTCATTGCAGACATATAGTTTGAGTTGTTACTCCATTTTCTTATGCTACAATGATGCAAATCACCCCAAATCAAAGTTTTATAAGACAAGTGCACTCCTAAGGCTATTTTTTGCTTGTGAATGCATGCATGGTTTCCAAATCATTATACAGGTAGGGAAGGATTTGGACTCTCCAGATGGGTTGCTGCTAACAGTGGGAAACCTCCTGTGCAAGGTTGCTGTCAAAATGCAGCACATAACAGCCAATGTGGTTTTAGAAGTGAATGCACATAACTTTCAGAATCAGTGAATGCCCTAATAAAATCTGATTACTACCTATAACCTCAGTAATAAAATGCTACAAAGTTCAAGAAGAAATGATTTAATATTAACTATGATTGTTCCAGCTCTTTACTAGAATCCTTTGTGTTATATAAAATTTCTAGGTGAAGGCAGGGAGTGATCTTTACAAGCCCGTGTTGGGTTACATGATTGTCCTGTTGCCATCTAGCTCCAGCATGAAGGGAATATAAAATCTGTCTAAGTTTGGTAGCATTTTACAATTGTCTTGGTTTAAAAATGCAAGGAAATACTTTCATATGTGCCTTTTCCTTCTCCTTTCCAGCATGTGAAGAGGCTGTTATAAAGGTGCAATTATACTTGGCGTATGCCTTGAGTGTGCATACCTCTTCCATCAGCAACCTCTGCATCCATCAGTCAGAGTCAGATTATTTCAACAGGAAGGCCATCTATCCAAGATATTAAGTTCCTATATGCTTTTTGTGAATTACTGTCCAGATAGAGGAGACTAACTGCTGTACACTATGCTGAAAGAAAGGCTAATATGCTCACCCTTTATTCAACAGCAGAGAACTGAGAAAGAGGAAGAGAGAAGGACTAAAACACTTTGTTAACTCCCTGCTTATGGAACCATTAGTATTTGGAATATCAAGTCACTTGTCAGTTTTTCAGAGTATATAGATAAAGAACTTATAGCATAAAGCAACCTTATGCCTTTGAAAATCCCCACATTTTTACCTTTCCAAACTGTGAAGGTGTGGTGTCTGTGCTCTGAAAGGCACATGGTATTTCCTGTTTAGCAAATGCACATGGGGAGAGCGATCGGTTTGCTTCTCCCCTCACGTGCTCCTGGACACCCATGGGCAAGATCACTGTGAAAGAGGGATCAGAGCAGCACTGACCAGCTATTTCCCAGTTACAGTGCTGATTTTGCAGTGATTCAAAATACTTTAATAAAAGGCAGCCTTGAGCATCAGTTCACGCTCATCCTGTTTTCTTGCAGGAGTAAAATGCAAGGTGGGTTAGTCTGGGGGCCTCAGGTTGCTGAAGGAGAAAGGGCAGGCAGCAGATGGTGATCCTACTAAAGCATAGTATTTAGAGAGTATTCCCCTCTATTTAGGAGAAAGTAAATGACAAATCTCAATTCTACAAGCATTAGATGAGAGGGCTGTTACAATAAACTTTGAGTGTGTATATATATTATATAGTACGTCAAATGCAACATATAGTCCTCCTATTTATTCTCCTTTTCCTCACATTTATCTCTGTGCAAAGTGCATGAAAATTACTTAGGATTTCACAGTCAGCATTATTTCTGATGAATTATAAATGTGTTCGTCTTAGGTTCTTTCTTGGATGTTTTTTTTATTTTAACTGAAAATAAAAGTTGGGGGGTTTTGTCACAACTGAAAATTTTGCTTACAATGCAGTGTTTCTTGCCTCTCAAAGTGAATGCAAAGATAAAGAAAGAGGAAAATTAATTATTCTCAGCATCTTTTTCACAGAGTGAAGAAGTAGGAGCCTTCTTTAGGACTGGACCCACAGAATTAACCTTCAAAATCCTACTCCTGTGAGGATCTACTCTGATGTTAGTACAGCCTAAATTTATGTGTAGTTGGGTCTAGAATTTTAAAAGAATTAGATAACACTATGTAGTTTATGTAGCAATTTTGGTACTGAAGCTGTTTCATTCCCTTGAATTTCTATGGAAAAACACCTGGTTTTTTCTGATGTCAACAAACTAATTGCGAAATTGTGCTGGACCATATTCTTAACTCTTAACTTGCATGAACATAAGTCTTTTGTCTTCCATATAAACAAAATCAGAATTAGGCCCACCTGATTCATTGTTAGCCTTGCAGGTGTGATCTGCTTTTTAGGATGCAAAATTAAGCCCTCTGGGGAATCAGAAGACAAAACCCAAGTCTAGTAAACTTCATGGTACTGCTAGTGAATTTATTCTCAATATATTGAATTAGCAGTTTCAGTCTAATGTAGAGCAGTCTGTGATTAAAATCTCTGTGGTCTTCTCCAAGTCACACACAGTTTAGCATTATATTAAAGGATTTCTAATATATAATGTTCCTTTCCTGTTTGGTGATTCACTGGATAAAATATGATTTCATTTTCCTTACAGCTACTGTATTTTTCCAGCTGACACTTATTCTAAGAGTCTACAGATAAACTTTGCCTCCTACAGTAGCTTTCATTTGTAAAATTTCTTGGAAATCAGCAATGAAAACTTAAGAGAGATCAAATATAACATACAGGATAGATTGTTAATATTAAAGACAAAGGCCTAGTAAGAACTACATTTATTTTTGACAAAATAAATATTCTATTAAAACTCAATCAAGTAAGCATCATATGGAAAATGTTTTTAACTTGTGACACAAGAGACATGCTAATGTCAGAAAGACTCTTTAATATGGTAACAGGCAGGCAGAGTAATCTCTCAACACACTTAGGGTCCTATTCTTTCAAGTGCTGCATGCCCCAGAACACTGGTTTTTGCATTAACATGCATTAACACAAGAGTTATGTAAGTTATCTCTCTTTTAAATTACACTATGTGGTTAGTCTTCTGTTTAATGGGGTTAGTGTTTATTTCCAGTATAGCTATTCAAGCAGATGCGGAGTTTGGGAAAAGGGCAAGCCGTAAGAGAAGGATAATCTTACTCTCTTTTACCAAGTGATACCTACAAATGTTGGTTTGTGTACAAGATGTGGGACTGTATTCACATTTATACAGATGGGAATATGCAAACAGTCTTCTGAAGTCATGACTAACAAGAAGCCACTTTAGCAGTGCAGAAGTGTAAATGAGAAAAGAATAATTTTCCAAGTCACTATTAGCAACACCCAGAGTTGGACAGTGACAAACCTCACAAAGATCGTAATACATTAGATGTTTCGTACTATTTGTAGTTATCATCCAATGAGTAGGTTCTTTTATTTTAAGTGTTCTTTATCTTTTGATTACACAACTCTGCAATCTTTCTCAGGAATTAAAATATGTTAGTTTATCTTTTACTTTCATAGTCCTGTTAAAACTTCTAATAAACATCCAACTGTGTAAAGGCAGGTATTTCCTTCTCCCCACACTTGAACCAGTGAAACATAAGGATCTAAAGTTTCAAGACTGGGAGCTATAGTGTGCTAAACAGGACAGTCACCTTTAATACAACTTCGGTAGTGGAGGCTGGAGTTACTGTAGAACACTACACTTGCCACACAAATGTATTCCATCGTGTTTTCTTCTGATTTGTAATAGAACAGCCAAAAAAAGCCACAGCAAAAGCAGCAAGAAATCATGAGAAACAGTATCTTCAGTCAAGCTGTGAAAGGAGATGGTATACTGATGAAGAAGAAGTACAGAAATGTTGTCTTACATCCTGAGGGCTGCAGCAGTAACAGTAAGTCACTGGGGCAGAGATTAAAAGAGAAAGAAGTCCCAATGCTAACGGAGAAAGTGAAAGAAAAATCAGCATTATGAATGGAGGCTGTCATGTATTAAACCAGTATCCATCTGACTTGATAGAAAAAATTGCTTAAATACACCACCAAAGAAAGCTGAAGTCATACAAGTAGGTTGTGGAGATGTAGTGATGCATGATCCAACAAGGTACATGGGGATGATCCAAAAGACTTAGTACTTCTCTTTATATCTTAAAAGTATTGCAGAATGCTCTTGGCATGCAGCTACTACCGTCTAGCTAAATCCTTTCAACTATGAACATCATCTTCAAAAAACATTAGCTCCTTTCCTGACAGAGTCAAGTGTAAAAGAGCAGACAGAGCCATGCTACTAAAAATCACAGGAAGTGTTGATTGAATGAATGTTTAAGGAACAGGCCAGTATGTATTAATTTTTTTTCCTGTTCATCCTTTCATTTGGCTTTGTTTCATTTATTCCTACTTCCTGTTTCCTGTAGTCTAATTTGGAAATCTCTGAAGTATCATTAAAATAAGACTGTCAAAACTCTGCCCAGGTCCCATATTGTCATTAGCACTGCAGTTAGGATTAATTTTAATGTTTAAAAACATCTTTAATGGTAGTGATTTTTTTTGGGTTGTCTGTTACGTTGTTGACAGGAACTTTTGCAGTACAGAGGACAGTATGAGCAAGAACCTTATAGGCAAATGTGTCCGTAGACTGTGACACAGATCAGCCAGCCTCTGACTCTCTCTTCTGTCACAGCTAGGCAAAGGGATCAAAATCATGACTGTCTAAATTGGGTTCCTACATGTCTGTATGCAACAGAAGATTGGCTGTGTGTTTAGGAAAAACTGAGAGAGTATGTACATCTAATTAATTAGGTTTCTCTTAGCTCATTTCTCAATGACAGCAGGGATGATGAACAACAAAATCAGGTTGCTCTAATTACTTCCCGTTCACCCAGGAGTGCACCACAGACCACAGCTGTAGGACCTGTTTCAATCAGACTGGCAGAGGCTTGGTCAATGGGCTTGCAATAAAATGGTAACGTTTGCTTCAAAAAATCATTTTTTGCATTGCTTGTGTTCAAGTGTCTGGCAATCTACTATTAATCTAGGTCTAAGTACTAGTTGCTTTGGTTTGTAATTAGGTTTAATATGAATTTTATTATTGAAGATTTACTATGACTAAAAGATTACTTTGACACCCAAATGTAAGAAGATTTACTGATTAATCCCAGATTTATCCCAGTCTTACCAAAGGAAAGTGCATCTGCCTCTAATAAGTTTTTCTGAGGTGTATTAGAACTTTTTAAAATATGGCTACATAAGTCTGTATCAGGGCAATTTTCCTCGTACGTATAACAGCCTGAATGATTTAAAAGTATAAATGAATGCAAGATTACACAAATGTTCGGCATCATGTCCCTGACAGACTGACAGGTAATGGATTGAATTCTCTCTTTGGCTCCCCTTTTTTTTTTTTTTTTAACTAATCTGCCTGAGGGTCTGTTTCTTTTGGAGTATAAGGTCTTTAGGGAAGGGACTAACTATTACTGTCTTAAGCAGTATCTGTTTATGTTACCATAAATCAAATAGTAGGAAAGGGTTGCTTGACTGCATGGAGCATACATGGACACTTCTCCATAAATAAAATTATCAGTCTTTCAATTTAAACTGCCAGTCTGCAAAATAAACCCAGAATGTCCAGTTAAAAAATACAAGATATTATTAGAGAAACTCACTGTTTCCTTGCATAAATATAAGCATCAGCTTAGCAACACCATGAGAATATTTTGCTCAATATTTTTTGCACTGTGGCATAACCATATAACCTGGCATCTTATGTAACACCATCCTAGGTATGGTATTATACAGTATCCTGAGCTTGAGTGGTATACAAGAAATACTTTCATTATGAATGTCTTTCAGAAAGATTCTACAATTCATATGCAGACAGAAATGCAAAAATGCCCAAGTTTCAACAAACGGCTTGAAGGAGAAGGTTTATAGCTTTATTGCTTTATTTCTGTAAAGGCTATGATAATCCACACATTTTTTAAGTATGCACTAACATAAGCCAACTTCTAAATTCAGATTCTTGCAACAGGTCCTTTTATATTTCCTCTTGCATGAGCACACACTGCACCAAAATCCAGTCTACTGTATCAAATATATGCATTTTGCAAATATATGACTATTTGACAAATGGAGTTGAATCTTGGGGTTTTTTGGTTACTTTTAACAATGGAGGAATGTGCATAGTTTATTTTTTAGCTCACATGTTGCATGCAAATTACCTCTTTCCACAGTGCAATGTGCATATGAAGTTCCCTGAGATGTCTGAACTAGATTCACTGTAAGTACTTATCCAGAATATGCAATTAAAATGTAATTCATTTCTAGATATCATCAATATTCTGTCATTGCATAAGGGGAATGGACTAGATGACCCATGAAGTCTATTCCTACCCTCATATCTCTTATGATTACCTTATATTAGTAAAATTGCTTTTTAAGGTCACTTATATGTCGTGGTTCCCTTTACACAAATATTTGGTACATTTGGCCATTTCTGTGTATTATTACCTGCTCTGTTTAGAATGGATTCAGTACAGGTAGAGCATCAAATTAAGCAAAACCCTGATATTTTCTTGTAAATAATTCATCAAACAACGTTATGACCCTTATTCCCGGTGAGGCGTCCAGATAATGAGCCGCCCAAATGAAGCAGTGAAAACATGCACTTCCCCTGCCATGGGTGTGCCCCTGACAGACTCCTCAGGGTCACAAGCCCATCAATCTCTTTTCACACACGAGCTAATCAATTCAAAGAGGGAAGTGCCAATGAGCTATTAGATCAATATGGTGAAGTATGGAGATTGATCTTATCCCAGAGTGACTACATTAACAGACTCGTCAGTGTGACCTCTGCCCTGCGGCACACATTATACAGGATTGCAAGTCTGATATCTGAATGAAGACCTCAGGTCATTGCTTTTAATAATCTGTTTTGCTGAAAGAATTAAAAGTAAATCTGTAAAGGGATGACTAATGACAATATGAAGAGCTTTCTGCTCCTCTAGTCTTGGAATGCTTGCGGAAATCGCATCAGATTTTCACAGGAGCCGACAACATCAACTGTTTCGCACTGACACCTGCTCAGCCATGCCTGGCTAATGGCATTTGAGAGAACAGGATAGTACAACCAAATGATAGTTTACTCTCCTGACAAAAAAGTTAACACCAAATGCAAAATGATAAAAAGTACTAGCTGTGTCAAAGTCAATTAAAGTCTTGGGTGAACTGCCAGATTGAGAGCTGTATTGGAGTCCTGGTTGTCTGAATTACTTAGCTGGTATAAGTGGGAGCTGCCACTTCTGTGAAAGTTGCTCAGAGTGCTGCCATGCTCTGAGCATGCCTACACCAAGTAAAATGTTCCCAATACTTGCATTAATTCAAGGTTCAACCCTGGGAGTCAGTCTGTTTTCATTTAGGATGTTTCAGAGGACAGTAACTTTGGGGAGAATTGATCTGATCAGAGGAGGCTGGCTTCTTAATATTTACGAGCAATACGTGCATACATTCTGTAATGCTCTCCTGTCCTTCAATCAGTCTGTGCTGGCAAGTGTCACCAACTGGACAAGAAGACTGTACATGAAGTGACCACAAGTAATACTGTAAGCAACTGCTTTGGGCCTCTCATTTTAGACTCATCCTTTTAATATATAATTTCAGAGATGCTGAAAAAAAGCACACTTTATTTTCTTAGAGCATGATATTAATATTGTTAATATTTTTAACTCTGAATAATTTCATTGCAATGAAATATTTATGTATATAACACACTTTTAATACTGTATTTTTATTATACCAAACATTTTTATTGTTCATTGTATAATTGAATCAATGAATTAGGGAAAAGTTACTAAAAAAGGATTAATGCATTTTTTATGAAACTGAATGATATAACTTCTGTTAGTCACTAAGAATAATGGCAGATCTATCAGGTTTATACAGATAAGAGCTTTGTGAGTTTATCTGAAACCCTACATAATGGCCCTCATTTAGCTGTATCCTAGAAAAACAGCCTCAGCAATCCTATTCAAGGCTTTAATTCATTGTTTATGTATATGATCTCTCTTCCGCCTTGTGATCAGATCACCTGTCTAATGATGCAAATATGAATCTGTTTAGCAGACACATCTATTTCCAGTTGTAAAACACTTTCTGAAAACAATGCCCTATCAAAATCTAAATGGAAGAACCGAGCTAGCCATACAATACTGCTGGGAAATGCTTCTGAACTCGGGGTAATAGACATGGGAACCGCTGAGAACTTTGCACATTAATAGTGAGAATGTGGAGGTTTCAATGCTCGCACAGCTCAAATCCTTAATTAGTATACCATCCTAAATTATAAATGCTTTTCAGGTAGAAACAACTATGCTTAAAAAGATCCCAATAGAAAATCCTTATATTAGTGTAACATTGATTGAAATGTTAGCACTGTGCAAATGTTGTATAAAAAACTAAAACAGCAGTTGCAAACATGGCTCTGAATCTTACACAGATACTGTGTTCTTTGCAATGTAGCATTTCGTTTTTTATTATTTTGCAATGGATATAAAAATAGGTAACAGAATGTTGTATTAGTACAAGATACATACATTGTGGAGGGATTTTATAATGACACCCTTAGAGATATATTTTTCAAAGGGAGGTATCTTACCAAACTTCTTGAAGAGAAAGGTTCTAGTATTTTTTCTAGTAGAAATTGGGAGTATATAGATAATACTTGTGGTACACAGGATGCTGTAGTATTGCTCAAGGACTTGTGTGAATTCTGTGAGACCACATAACTCATAGTGGTGAACCACAATTAAATAAATCACATCACCAAAATGGGCATACTTTTTTCCTACCACTATGTTGTGGTTTTTACATCATGTTATTTCCCAACAGAGTAAAAAGCTGTTCATAATAGAAGTGTTTCAGATCTAAAAGGGGTTTAGAATTCTAATATTATATTTGTATCTTTCCACTTATAAAGCACAGAACTTAATACACATTGAACAGTAGAGGCATCAGAAGGACTTAAATTCAAGAAAGCACTTGTCCTGTTCTCACTGATGGGAAGCTGATATATATTTTCACTAAAATTAAAGTGATTCTTCTGAACGGGGGGCAAGGGAAGGTAAACATAACATATACTAAACTACCTCACTTTTTCTATAGATGATAATGATGCTACCTTTTAAAAATTCAGTGTCTCACACTCAAGAAGTGCTAGAAGTAAATGCTGCCTCCCAATGGAAACATAAAGTTTGTTTCCCAATAAAATATTCTCAATAACATTTCTAGTCCTATTGTTTTGCTGGATGTTCAGTCTTTAGCATACTTCTAGTAAAAACTGAACAATCTTTCTGGATTTCACAATCAAATGTTTTGGTTTATAAACTTCATGCCACTGGGCTCAAAACACACTTCTACAATAAGGAGGATGTCTTTTCCCTTTAAAAACAACCACTTGAAAACTTCTCAGGAATATGCAGAAGCAAAAGTGGAATAGTGGTAGAGTTCAAGTGGCATCATGGACTTCATGATACATACAATTTATCTTATAATTCTTCAATTTACCATATAGCTCCACAACTCATAATTGCAACATCACTGTCACACATGTACTATCAACAGCTCCATCTGTCCAGGCACAGAGTCTGTGGCTACCTTGGGGATATCTGCTAGTGGTACCTATTTAGATGGTTGTTAGTTATCTGAGTACAAATAAGTAATACAGATTATTTTATAGTCAGTGAAATATGTCACTAGCTTCTGTGTAACCCAGGAATGGCTTTTTTTTTTTTTTTAAATCCCTCTTTCCAATTTCCAGTGTAAGTAAGGGCTTACAGGCAGAGAACATTTATGAAAACTTTCAGAACAAATAAATAATCTTCTGGGAAAGTTACAATGGATTAAAAAAACATGTCTAGAATCTAAATGCTTCCTCAGCCTTGACAGAATAAATAATAAATGCTTTCTAGGTAACTACAGCAGTTCATTTGGTAACATATATATTAATAAATTTAAAATGTCTGTAGATTGACAAGTGTTTTGTGGGCTTATACTGGAAAGCCAATAGCTAATTATGAAAGCCTGACTTGACTAATCAATTATTCAGATGAACATTAGGTGCCTATTATATGCGTAAACAGGGGAATTATATTTCCCCTAAGTAACTTTCTAAAATAACAAATCCAAAACATGCAAATTTGAAATAGACAGAAATGGCACTATTATGCACTTATTGCACATGCAGAACTCCAGCTAAATTATTCAGGGAACAGTGAATCAGGAGCCTCTGTTTTCTGACTCAGAGCAGCACAGCAATAGCAGCACATGCCAGGTAGTATTGGTTATGCATGTAATATCGATTTAGCTCATTCTTGCTGGTCATGTTTCAAATTCATTTCATGCTTAGGAGATAGGGAAAAGGAGGAGTATCCCTGGATTGCTAGTTTAAAGATATTTTTATGTCTGTTGAACACAAGATTATCTGATAAATTAATAAGACCATGTATTTTGAGTGCAGAAAGAACAAGCTTTTGAAAACAAGCATGAGTGAGGTAGTGAACTGCGTTTTGAAAAGGTTTATATTTGCTACATTCCACACTTCCTGTACATAAAGATTAGGAGAGTGCTACTATTACAGAACAGATTCACTGATGTTTCTTTAAGGAATAAAACACAGTAAGGTAATGTATAATTGTCCTTTGCATTTAGAAAAGACCGTGCACTTAAACAGCATACAGCAACAGGGAAACCAGAAATAGATGTGACCAGACACCTGCTGACAAACAGTGACAAATCCCACTGACACTGCAGTGACCCCCAGTTAGTCAAGATTTAATTAAAGAGTATAATTAAGTCAGTGGAACAGAACACTAATGAGTGGTGTTTTTTCATATGGGTAATTACACGTAAGAATACAAAGTAAGCTAGACCCCTACATATATCATTAAAATGAACAGTATAGCATGACAATCAGGGCTTCAAGTATTTTTTTTTCTTTTTCTGCAATAACGCAGGTTGAAACGCCACAGCTTGTCAAGCATCTGTACACATGCTAAGAAATGCTATTGGCCCAGTCCGGCCTGTGTCTAAGCATGTTGGTAACATGACCTTGGTGGCACAATGCACATCAGTGCAGCTATGCATAGAGGGGTTTGCTGGACTCTGTCAGTCACTGTGTTTGCCTGTGCTGGTACTGTGCAGGGGTCACTTGGGCTTGTTGTCTAACAAATGACATTCTGCTGCTATTCTCTTTCAAGTAACACAACCTCTAGATTTCATTTATCAAGTGTGTTGATTACAAGGAAGACATAGGTTACAAATTGTTCAGATGATTATCTGCACGTTGAGCACAATATACCTTTACAACCAAATGACAGAGATTTCTTACAGCAGTGGTATTTGATGGCAGATCCAGTTCTCTGGAATTTATTTTGGGAATCTTCAGGCAGTTGAGTGAAATATCTGAAATATCTGTCTACGTGATATTTGCTTGTATTTGCTTATATTTCAAACAGAAAAGTATTGTAAAGTAGATTTACTAGACCATTTTAAACTGGGGTGGAAAACATCATCATTAATAATGATGACAATGGTAGGGGAAAAACAACTTTCCTACAGTCTCGAAGATTTAAAAGAATGCCTGTGTAGTTTGGGGCCAGCCCTCTGCTGGGATTACTCTATCTGCTCCCAGCTGGTAGCCTGCAGTTCATGACAGCCTTTTATCCGTTATCAAAGCAACAAGTGGAAAAGCAGATCCTCCTGCCTGCTAACACTCTGTTCAGTTCTCTCTGTAGAATTTCTGCTTCTAAACCTTTCCTTTTAACAAGTCCTCAGATTTCCTTCCTACTGCTGCAGGAAACGCTAAATATCTCTAAGTTTTTAGCTCACTTATCTAACTAAAGCTCTTCAGAACACTAAATGAAGAAAGAATAATTGCATTGCACCATCATATTTCCTACAGAAACTGACTGAAATGCAGAATGTGCCTGATTTTGCTCGCAGTGGAGCACTGAGAGTTTAGCAATTGACTTCAGCGACAGCAAAAGCAGATTCTAATTACTTGAACAACATGGTACCAATATAATGCTTTTACAACTTATGTAAGTACAAATTTTACTGAAGCAAAACCAAAGCAAAAAAACTGCTTTTAAACTTATGACATATATACTGCACTTTGCTTTTTAGTAGCACAGGAAAAGTGTAAAAAGGCAGAACTAGGAGATAATTAAGTATAATTAAAGTTAATTCTTTCAAGCAAAATCTATGTACTGAAACTGTTTTGTGACTAAAACAAATCTAAACGAATATCCCTTGTATTTTTTTTTATATAGTAAAAATATAGATCCTACTTTCCCTAAATCATGCTATCATGGGGCGATAGGTCTTAGAAACACACTCTTGTAACGGTAACTAGAAACAGGTAAAAATCAAGATAACAGCAACCTCTTATGTAGGCTATGTTAAACCATAATATATGTTAAGGGGTTTGGAGTTTTTTGTTAAACTTTTTTTAAAAACAGATTTTCCCACAATTATGCAATGACAGAAGGTGCCATGGGAATCCAGGACTTGCTCCCTCTCTGAACTGAGGTCCCTGCCACCAGGCTCCTCTGTGCATGCCTCGGTGCCTCTTCCAGCCAGGCACAACAGATGAAGCAGGGCTGGGTCCTGCCAGGGCTCTGCCGTGCCCGCAGTGCGGTCCTACCGCAGTCCTATGGCCCTCACCAGCACCGGCTCTGGGTCCCCTGGTGCTTTGCTGAGATGTGGGCAGTAGCATCTTATTTTCACAAGGTGCATGAGGTAAATTCCCTGGAGGGTGCTCCAATAAATGCAATTTTAAGATATGAAGTTACTATCTTATTTTTTTTCCCATGAGCTGGAGAATATACAGAAACCCTATATAAGAACTGTAATATAATAAAAGGAGGGAGGTCGTAAAAATCATGCAAATAATTTCCCCGTTTTTATCTTTCTGCAGGTGTGTGCCGGTATAAAACGTGGAGTCAGAAGGAATCACTTCTGCCTGGGCTGCAGGCACAGGGATGCATAATGGGTCCCTGACATCTTCTTCTGCCCCATTTTCGCCCCTACGAAGCTGCCCCTTCCCAGCCGCGTATGAATGGACAGAAGTGCCTTTCATCCCCCACTCGCCTGGCGCTTCAAAAGGAACTACGAAAATAGCAGCGACAAAAATCCAGCCGCCTGCCAAAAGGCCCGCACACGTCCCATTCTCACAGGCATGCGAAAGGTTGGAGAGCTCAGCAAAATTTTTATGTACGGGAGCAGGCCCAAGGAAAACTCACACGCCATAACCAATTGTGGACAGAGGATCATCTATCAGCAGACAAATGCAGGAACTCCAGAATGTCTCTCCTCAAATGAAATAATATATCTTTGAAAGCCAATGCCCGTTTTAGGCCTGAGGCCCATATATCAAGCCTGAGAGGCTTGTGGATACGCTCCAGGGCCATTAACCTTCCACCTGTTTCCCCTTGTCCTTCAGGATGAGACCCTGCCCTTGATTTTACTCCCTTCCCCTGTTCATCTTCCGACAGAGTGTAAATGTAAAGCAGAGGGCCTGCGAAATAATTCAAAGGCAATGGACCAGGGACATGGTTACAAATCTCTGCCACTGGCACTGTGACTTATGCAGGCAGTTTGTCACACATGAGCCAGGTGACCTCTGTGACATAACAGAGAAAAATATCGCCTGAGATCAAAAGATGAGATTCAGAGCGCTCTAACTAACTCTGGTGTACACAGCCGCGCTCTGCGGTGGCCAAGGGTGTCCTCTCTTCCAAACGCTGCTCGCTCCCCTCGCCGGCGGGCGGGCCACGTTCCTGCTCGTTTCAGGAATCTCTTTTTCTCTCATCTCTTTGGAAATTCTTCCTCTGACCTGAACATCAAAATTTGCCTCCTTCTGTAGCCCCTCTTTTTCAAAAAAGGTAATTAATTTGACAAGGAGAGGCAGCAAAATGCCGTTCAGCAGATCAAAATTAACACATAAAATAGCAGCATGATTGAAAATGGTGGATTAATCACTTTTGCAAATGGATGTGTTTTAATCCAGTAATTTTTGAAATTATAAGTAGTACTAAAACTTTGTATGAGCACATATTGTCTCTGGTATTGCAATGAGAAGTCTTCAAAGTCTAAAACATTTATTAGGCTTCTTCTGTCGTCATGGTAAAAATGAGAGTAGTCAGTATTAAAAATGATGTAACACACCAAGAAAACACACTTCTGGGCTGATTCACATTTTACAGAGAGATATACTACAGAACCAGGATAACAGTCACTTGAAATAAGCCTAATCAGACTGATTTTTAAAAAAAATCTTGAATTCGTTTTTCAAGCTGTGTGCTACATAGGAAGTTTCCCAGCTGTTTTGTACATTCAAGACTCTCTGCTGGGTGCAGACAAAAGAATAAGGCCTAATGCAGTGTTTCTCTTTCACTCCCTGTAACCCAACAGTATGTCTGGTATGGACATTTAATTTTGTCTATTTCATAAATTAAAGAAAACCCACAACTGTCACAGTATCCATGGCATGATGATGAAATGAGAAATACAACTGTAGCTAGATCAGCCTAAATCCTGTTCTAATCCTAAATCACTGGCACTTGCTAGTTGATGAAAAACTCAGTTTGACCCATGAGTGTATATAAAAATACACATATACAGACACACATACAAAAATTCAGCACATTGTTTACAAGTGTGTTAAATATTACTTCATCAGCTATTTCATTCTGTCTTGTAACATGCTGACTTGGAAAATTTTGCAGTGTTCAAGTTCTTACCCAAATTCATGGCATTATATCTAAATTCACTAAATGTAAATGCATAAAAAAGTTGAACAATGGAGAGGACTTGAGGCTAAATCATCCAGTAGTTACAAAGAAACACACAGCTGAAAATCATTTCATGTTTCCCACTGACGAAAACCTGACCTAGAGCAGTAAACTGCTCTGTTGCAGAATGCTGCAACAGTAAACACAGTAAATGCAAAATTTGTATTACAAAAACTAGTGTGAAGTGTTACCACATGCATTTGTAAAAATAAGACAACTGTTTGATTTTACAGTGCTAAAATCATTTCTCTTGTTTGGGCCATGTGATTAAACACACCTTTTCCTCTTTTTAATATCTCTAAAGAAAGCCTGCCAGAGATTAAACAGTCAGCAGCTACATGTGAGTTTTGTCACTGGTTTCAGTGAACTCCAATTCAAATCCCCAATGTCTTCATTTTTAAAAATACCTAGTATTATTTTTTTGTGTAAAATATAGGTGCTATATCCAAGGTTTTTTGCCTGTCAGATCTTTAGCTCTCTTTGACACTTCTACTGAATACATTAATTTGTATTTAGGCATGATTTCACTTAGGCTTTATGCGTATTTTTTTTGTATATATATATGTGATGTACCCCCCCCCAAAAATTAATATTTAATTTAAAAAGCACCTAATCCAATCCATTGCCTTTCACAGTAAGTATGATCTAGAGCTTCTGCTTTTGTAATATTCATGAAATTTGGAAATCAAGGCTAGGCATCATAAGCTACTATCATATGCTAATAGAGGACTTTGCTCATTTGGGTGTTTGATCAGTTCTGAATGCCCAAATGGCCTATTAGAATTTCCAAGACATAAACTACTTTAAGATGTGATTATATGTATAAAAATACTATTATATGAATATAATAATTTTTAATTTTCATAGATACACACTCAGATATGCACAAAATTATTTGTTTCATTTACCTCCGCCATATGTTTTTTTTGTGTAAGTAGCTACTGAGCAAATATTTTATAAAATTAAAGGTTAAAGTATTCTGATTCTAAAGAAGAGAATTTGACTCTTGATTTTAATATAGCATAATTTCTTGTCTTGAGGAAAAAGCCTTAAATTAATTGGTTGATATAGTATACAGATGCTACAAGCCCAGTCAATCGTATTTTTGAGTGCTTGTCCCTCCCTGATTCAGACATTTAAAACAAAACAAAGAGTGTTTAACAGTAATTGAGCAAATAATAATAATTTGGGGCATGAATCATTCCTTACATTCCTTCTCAGCTACAGACAATTTCTGTTGGGAAAAGTGCCATATAGTATCGACAGTGACAACAAATTGTATTGTCCAGTGAACATCTGTTTCCGACTCCCACACTGATATTGCAGGTTGGGTACTTCTGATTTAGTCTTCACAGGCTGCCCGACCAGAGGAACTGGAAATTACTGGCACATACAACTTTTATTATTGGAACACAGGAAAACTTTATCATCATGCTGGGAAGTTCTGTGTCTTTTGAAATATTGGAAGGAGGGTTATGTGAGCACAGAAAGCCAAATGCGATAGTTCTTATGAAGCAGGAGAAAAGTACCTCCTGGTCATTGTGTCTGTCCGTACATAGGGGTATGAAAATCATATTAAAATCTCAAAACAGAACAGTATTTATATTTTCAAGATGCAAGGTTTGATGGTGAGGGTTTAGTGGGGAGTGTTGTTTATTTTTAATAAAACCAGCAGCACTGCAAAAAAGAACCAGATTCTCTCAGTGTTGCTCAATATGTAGTAGTGTCCCTATACAAAACAGCTCTGAAATTCAAAGCGGTTTCTATAGGGCAGAGCAGGCTGAGGTCCTGTGTGAGCTTTAGGTTCTAGCCCTGGAAACTGAGCTGCTCTAACTTATTTATTGCACCAAGTTACTATGATAGCAAATTATAGAGAAAAACTGTGTTAACTAGCTGAAATTATTCCTGTTAAAAAATCAAAGATAATGCTAAGCAGTATTTTCAAAACTGAAGGGAGTTCATTAGTCTGATCAATGTAATTTTTCTCATAGCTATACCACCATGGTTATTGAGCCTGAAGGAAAAGGTTAAGTTCTGTTTGGTAGGGACCAAAAAGAAATCAGAATACAATTCTTGATAGGTACCATGTATCAGTTGGATAAAGCTCCAGCCCCTGATCTGTAAACTCTTCTCCAGAGAAAGAGGGAGAATGAGAAACTCCATGGAAACTCCTCCTGTTAACACTAATTAGACTTGTCAGCATGCAGTGGAATCAAAGGCAAAACATGTGGAGCTCCCACTGAAGTGAAGAGGAGAAGGGTATGACTTAAAGGAGAGGCATGCAAATTAAAAATAAATGCTGTTCAACATTACCAAATGAGCTAGTCATGTAAACACTTGCTTTGAGGTCTAAACCTTCCTACTGGGAACACTCTTCCTGAAAGTTCATTTCTAGTCAGAAGACAGCATTGTCCTTGACCACACTTACTGAATGAGAACCTATCTTGTGAATGGTGGGTCCAAACCAATGTAAAGTAATTGCCATGTGTTTATTTCTATTTAAAGTTCTTATTACAAATTGCTACTGTTGTTAATATTCTTTTGTGTATTTGCTGTATTACAAGCAAGGACTATTGTTTCCCAAGACCTGCGGCAGAGAGACAGTGCCACTCCTTATAGCAACTTTGGATTGCTCAAAGACCAGAAAGTCTGGATAAAATCTTACCAATATGGCCAATATTCAAAATAGTGTTAGGAGATTCTAGGTGTTGGGCTCAAATGCAGGAAATTGCCTGATCTTGTTTTTCACAGTGTGGTGTGTACTAATCCAAACAATACTCCAGCAGTATTTGCTGAGGAAGCTGAAGCTATTTTATATTGTGGTGATCTGGGTACGAACTACACATTAGTTTTGGCTTTCACTTGCACACTAGATGATTTACACTACCACCTAATTTATTCTCATGCCTGAGCAGCCTCTCTCTCTCTACTACATCCCTACCTTCTCCCGCAGTTCTAGCTACCCTAAAACTATTGCACAGGCAAATGGGAGCAGAAACAGAAACTTTGGGTGATTGTCACCTGTTATTCTTTCTACATGTTTTTGCTGTTACCTGAAGGAAACTTAATACTTAGGATTAAATATCTTTGTGGTTTTATTGTGATTTTCACTGAGCTCCAGAAGTAGCAAGCTGTGGTTGCTGACCTGGCAGACCCACCCACTCTGAACCTTTTTCTCAGATATTTCTGCTTTTTTTCTGAAAAGGGTGCACAAGGACCTTGAGGTCTTGTCGCTGAAACCACTGACTGTTGAAGATCTCTGTGGAATAGGTCAGTGGAGCTCAGACTCACAAATAATTGCAGTTACTGCTGCCCGTGTAGAGGCTGTGGCACTAGCACATTTCCCAAGAAAGAGAAAGGAAAAGAAGAGGTAACAGATAGGTATTTAGAAATAACATGTAGCAAATGAAACTTAAATGCTTGACACAGGCAGCTTTATGGAAGAAAACAGGAAACTGGTGAATGCTGTGAGTGAAAATGAAAATACAGTATTCAAGATCTTCACTTACACTTCTTATTTGGACAAAATTCTCATTGGCTTCAGTAAAGCTTTCTGCTGATACTCAGTGCAAGACTGGGCCTATAAGCACAGCCTGACTTGCACTGAACATTGCTATATAAAAGACTGACTCGTTCATCTCTCTATTTAGAAGAGTAACTAGTTGAAGGTACACATTTATTTCCATTCACAAGGAATTCAGGCCATAGCATGGAGACCAGGAAGATTCCCAGCATTATTAGTCTTTTCTGCCTATACCTTGAAGAGGGATGAAGTAGATTAGTGTGTGACTAGAGAGCCCTGTCTCTACCTCCCCTAAAGTGCTGGATCATCCCTCAGACTAATCAGCTGCTGCCCAAGGGACGCAGCAAGCTGCTTCTTGAGTGGTGAGGGATTATGACTCAGCACCACCAGTCATTGTGTTTGCTCATTACTGAGGACAAACTGCAAGACTGCAGTAAGTATTTCCCAATAAATACCAAAAGATATCCAGATGAAACAGACTGTGTTGACTGTAACACCAGAATAAAGATACAATTCTTCATCACATTCAGTGTCACTTAGTCAGGGTGATGTTTCCTGTATTCAGCAAACAAGCCAGTAAAAGAATTTCCTTGGCATACAGACAACATGGAAACGTCCTTTTAAAAATCAGTTAATACCAACAGAACTCATGAGCTAGCTGGAACCATTTCCTATGCTATGGAAAGAACATTCGAATAAGGTTAACCAAGACATTTCACCCTCCCAACCTCCCCCCTCCCCATCTATTTCTGGATGTCTTCTTTTGTTCACGCTTTGCTAATTATAGTGGCATTGCTTAGGTGATATTTATAGTCTTAAAAGAGTTGCCTGACTTTTAGAACACTTTATTCGTGTATATTTCCTGTGTTTATTGTTGCCTTAACTAATTTTTTTAATTAAGTTTACTTGATCCAAGATTTTATTTAGCAACAAATATCAAAGTAACTTTTCTTTCAACAAATGCAAGAGCTGTATTTAGATGTAAAAAGCATTTTTCTATTTCTGAATTTCCGAAAATGGATTTTAGTTTCTTTCCCTCTCCAGGTGATACGCATGATGGACAATTCCAGAATTAAACAAAATGAAATTTCTTTTTTCACCACAATATGATTATTTGGTATTTCATTTTATTAAATTGTCTTATCCCTTCTTTCTATCTGTGATGGTTGCATAATGATTGGGATGTTTCCAAGACACATTGTTAAATATTTGTTTGCCCCAATGTTTTCCTAATCACCTATAACTGAACTTCCACTAGTTACAGAAGTGGAAAAGAGCCACTGAGGACGGCTACACAAAATTATAACTTCACTTTCCCACCTGCACCATATTTTATCTCATTCTTAGTTTTCCTTAATTCCTTCTTGTATCTGCCCTTTTATTTCTTCTGTAGTTGTGCTACAAACATGCCTGTAGCGATGCCAATTGCAACAACTTTCATTCCCTATTTCAACATAGCAAATAAAGAACATTTTAAGGAAAAAAATAGTGCACGTCTTTCAACTCTACTGAAAGCAGTTGGATTTGGGGAGATGTTAAAGCAAAACTGGTAGTTTGCCTTTCAGCAGAAACACTTTCTCCTTCCCCGGATGATGCCACGCACTCAGACATGGACGGGCTGAGGTGAGGGCTGCAGGCGTTTCGCACAGGAGCAGTGTGTGTGCCCGCTGGGCTGGTGGAGGGCAGAGCAGCCCATTGCAGCCCACCGCTAACGGAGGCACAGGAAAGGGAGCGGCCCCTTTCCAGGGAGGCCCGCTGGATCCTCTCAGCTCTACAGGTCTGGAGCCCAGGGCTGGGTGTCGACCCCGACGAATCTCTACGCATCCCTGCCCATCCCTGCCCTGCCCCTCAGCGGGACTCGAGCGCGGACGTGCGGGCGGCAGAGCCGCTCCTGGCGCGGCACCTCGGGCTGCCAACCCGGACCCCTTTTACACGGTCAGGAGTCAGCCTCAGGTGAGGAGAAGGAACACGTGAGAAGAGCAGAGCCAGGTCCCTCGAATTTGCCACTTTTTTCGGGGTCTCTCCCGTGTTATTTGCCGGCGCCCTGTGCTGGTCACAGCCCCTCACCTGCAAGCCTTAACACCCCTCACGACCCCACCTGTGCCCCACCATTCACGCTCCAGCCAAGGACCAGCTCTCCCTGGGCTCCCTCACTGTCTGTGTGTGCCCTTGCCTCATCCCTTCAAATCCTGCCTTGTCCTTGAGGCTCTCAAGGGCCTCTGTGAGGGTGGCGGGGTGGGATGGTGCTGGCAGAATCCCTGGGGCTGGCCCCGGTTCAGGTGGGGGGTGGCAGCCCCTGCCCCTCAGCCGGGCTCAGGTGGTGGGGCTGCGGTGCCTGGTGGTTTCTGTGGCGCATGGAGAGCAGAAGTTTCAAATCAATTTTGTAAAGCAGTAAGATGGTGTGTTGTCATTTAGCTGACATTAACTGTGAAAAAAAACCTGTGTTTTTTATCCAGAGCTGCAATAGGTGTAGACTTGATAATTAAGAGACTTCTTTCAGAAAAAAAAAAAAAAAAAGAAAAAGAAAAAAAAAAA